>JAZHYW010046362.1:0-12371 GCA_037355805.1 Ixodes ricinus
GGTTACACATGGCTGCTGGTAGTGAGCTGGGACTCGAAGCTGCGGAGTTGAGGGCTTGGGTCGACGAGGAGCGGAGCGCGCCAACGGGAAGATAGGGCTGCCAAGAGGAAAGCGCAGCGCCAAAGGGCAGAAAGCGATCAGCGCACCCTGGAGCTAAGATTCGCCTCGGAGAAGCTGGCGGGAATGAACAAGACTTAACAAGATGTGGTGAAGGTAGCCAGGGTGCGTCCTAATCGCTTATCTTAGTCCGCACAAGCTTATTTCTCCTTTTGATGTGAAAGAGGGGTCATCGCGGCTCATATTTGAGGAGATTCGAGCTGGGCAGCTCTGTGGTACACAATGGCCCCGAGAAAAGTGAGCGACGGCGCTAAGCCTGTGTCCGGTGGGGCAAGCTCTAGAAGGATGGCCCCTGGAGACTCTTTAGACAACGGCAAGACGAAAAACAGCTCTACTCCGTGCCAGTGGGCAGGGGCCATTGAGTAGGGGGAAAAAAAGGCCATTGAGTAGTTAGAAAGAAAACAAAGGTGTTTCGAACAACTTTCCTCAAAAGAGACCATGAACTGATTTTCCAACTACTTCCTCCTCAGTTCCCTAAGCAAAGTGAGAAATCATGTGGTCGTATTTCACTGGAACCCAAAGCTCTCCCAGCAGCGTGAGAGCCCGCAAGGACAAAGCCCTTGATAAAATTCACGCTTCACATTTTCGCAGGGTCCAACAACCATAAAGCGAGCAACGAGACAAGTGATAGCGACCCTTTCGATTATCACTCGGTCATCCGCGCAACGAGGCAAACCGCATGAAAGCGACGGGAGTCGAAGCGATCCAGGCGATGAGCAACGTTTTCTAGAAATCCAAAAACCAAGCGGCGTAACGAGCGACAGTAAGGAATCTCCATCGCTCGTCTCGTCGCTCGCTAAATCACTAGCATGTGGTTCTCAGCCTTAATTGTGTGAACGCTGAGAGGTGCATGCCACGTGCGAGTGCTGTGCTGCCCTCACTTCCAAGTGCCTCTGATTTCAAGCGATACACTGCCATTTGCTTCCAAGTGCTGCACAGGCCTTGTAGCGCTGGCACTTTAACGCCACCTACGAAACTAACACAAACGCATCAAGGGTTAAGCGGGGCTAGCCATCCGGTGTGTTTACCGCTTTCCCATTCTTTTTCAGGTAGGCGGGCTTTTCGTGAAGAAAATTGGGATGGGATTAACCTGAGTTCCATAAAACCCATACCGGTGTTTTGAAAATTGGGAACTGTTGCCGCGCACGCAGCTGGCCTAGTTGGCTGTGCTCCCGTGTCCTAACTAGGGATGCCGCGAACTTTTTTCGAACCGAAGTTTCGATGATCGAATCAAGCGGTTCGAAAGGTTCGAAAAATTTCGAATTTTCGAACTTTCTATATCGTAAAATTCGACTGAAGTCGAATTTTCGAACTTGTTAAACTAAGAAGTTCGACGCTTTTCGAACCGTCGAACTTATTACGCTAAAAAATTCGATTCCTTTCGAACTTTCGAACTTATTACGCTGCAAAATTCGATGCTTGTCGAACTTTCGAACTTGATAGACCAAAAAATTCGATGATTTTCGAACTTTCGAATTTCTTGCACTAAAAAGTTCGAAGCTTTTCGAACTTTCGAACTTCCCACGCCAAGGAATTCGAGAATTTTCGAACTTTCGAACTTATTTATCGAGAGAATTCGAAAAGTTTCGAACTATCGAATCCTGAAAAATCAAAAGTTCGACGAACTTCGAACTTTTAGGGTAAAAGTTCGACGTTCGTCGAACTTCGAAAGACCGGCGGACGGTTTCATTTGAATTCAAGTAGTGAGGTACATTCGTAATTTTTTTTCTCTCGAATTTTTACATGCGGTGCTGCGTTCCTTACGAAAGACAATGCCATTTATTACAATGTTCTGGCACGCTCAGTTTTAAAGAGATAAATTCCCGAAGGGGCGACGGAGGACGACGGGTTTTTGACGATTGTCGTTTGTGCCATATTTGAAGCGGGCTAAAGCCGAAGCTATTTACGGTTGAGATGTTAAACGTTTTAAGAATGATCTATGTATAGCTTAGGTAAGTGTCGTCTTAAGATGTGATTATTGTTACTCAAGATGAGTTTCGAAGAAATGTCCAAACATTTATCTACGGGCAATTATGCTCTAAACTTGGTATTTTGTTTTTCGTCTAAGTTGCTTGAGGTATCGCATTTAGATTAACACCACAGACAGTGCATATAATTGCCATCTGCAGAATACAAAATAATGTACTTTTTGTTTTTTCACGTTGAGGAATAAATTAAGTCAGGGGAAGATTTCTAATATTAATCAAATTCAACACGTCATTATTATTTTTTTTTTTTTTGCTTTACGTTTTTGGGAAGTGTTTCTTTTAGCCTATACACATTTGAGTAGGAGAAACTTGTTTCGAAGTTCTGAGCTTCTGAATATGCAAGAATACAACACTTCCGGTGGAATCTTTATAGTTTCTTTTTTTTTCTCCAGCTTTTTATCCCCGCATTTATTGTTATGTTTATCTTTCTTTTACCAATGGCACAGTTATTGAGGTCGAAAAGACATAGCTTTGAACTTCGGCACCTCTAAGCATTTGACAAGTAGTGCCTTCTGACGACGAGTTTCCGACAATGACCACCTACGGCGTCTACGCGATCTTTTATGCAGTGAAGAGCGACAGTAGTTATACCTACACATAAATAATTTCAGATTAAAATAAGCTCGACCACGCCCTCTTTCCCCGTATTGTTTTCTTTAACAGTCCGAAATATCTGGAAGGAGGCGAAGGGGGGCTAGAGCACCCCCCTCCCCCGTTTTTCCTCTTCCGACACCACTTGAATGGTAGAACGCTCCTCGACCTCCAGTTGTGTCGGCTTCTGTACTTTTTGCGGGGCGTTTCCTCCGTCCCGGAAAATAAACCTCCAGGACAATTACAAACTTAACTTACTATATGCCAGCGTCACTCGGGCGGCGTTCGATCGGATTACTACCGGCGTGCAAGGGGTGGGGAGGTAGTTTGCCAGGTCGCTTCAAGGTTTTTCTGAGCCTCAACCTCCTGCCCGCCCCCGGCCGTTTCGAACTGGGTGAGTATCGTAAAACAGTGCGTTCGTGTGATCACTACTGCACAATGCACGTTAAAGACCCCCCCCCTGGGCTGGTGGTCAAAATTACTGATCTATGGTCACACGCCACTCTGCACTGGCAAATATTACAGCAAATCCGGGACACTAGTCGTCTCATTTAATTGCCTGACCAACAATATCACACCCTAACTTTTCTAAACCTGATTTCGTGAAAACCAGTGAGTCGTGAAAACGTTTTCAAACTGAACGTGCGAAAACCGTGAGTCGTGAAAACGTTATTTCAAACTGAAACTGTGGAGGAACATTAAAACCGGACTTCGAACGTTGAAAACTTGGACTTTAAAAAATTCAAAATCTTCGAAGTTTTTTTTTATAATTAGTTTTAAAGGAGAATCGAAACTTTCGAACTTTTCGAACTTTGTGTAGAAAGAAATTCGAAATCTTCGAATTGTTCGAACTTTATGTCTATAAAAATTCGAAGCGTTCGAATTTTTCGAATTTTATATCCAAAGAATTTCGATATCTTCGAATTTTTCGAACTTCAGATCCCAAGAAATTCGCATTTTTCGAATATCTCGAATTTTTAAGTTAGGAAAATTCGAAATCTTCGAATTTATCGAACCTCAAGTAAAAGAATATTCGAAATATTCGAACCCGAAATTTTAGAAACCGTGAAAGCTTCGAACTTTTCGAATTCGAAACTCTACTGTGATCGAAAGTTGCGAATTTTTCGAAGTCGAACCTCGGTTGGTACGAAAATATCGAAATTTTTCGAATGCGAACCTCCGTTCGCTTCGAAAATATCGAAACCTTTCGAAATCGAACCTAGGGTGGTTCGCGGCATCCCTAGAAAAAAACCGACCTGTGAAATACACCTTTGACGAAAAGTTTACATGGCTACATGCAGGCGTCAATTTTTACGGTCCATTTTAGATCGAGCCTGGTGACTTGAACCACCCTATTATATATATAAAAAAAGGTTGCCTCACTTTACCATAGCACCTTTTCTCAAGCCCTTTTTACAGCGATTGAAAATAAAGGGTGATTGGTGTAACAACGATTAAAAAGTTGTGTCCGTTGTCTCTCGTTCTCCTCCCTCTTTTAAGGCTGTCTTGGGAGCTATTGCTCTCGCGCTTCGATAACTCTCGTGAGCATCGAGCGTGCGCAAGCTGCCGGACAAAAGGCCCGAAAAATCAACGAGAGCGTGCTGGAGGCATCCCAAAAGATGCCCATCCGTTCTCATCATGTCGGTGACTGGTGAGAACAAGAAGAAACCGGTTGGGGAGCGCTAGTTCCAAATGCACGAAAGTCCGCGAAAATGTCCCTGATGAGGGCCGGTGTTCCGCAGAGGGAGGCGAGTCCGGGGCCCAGACGTGCCCGGACCTGCTGCGCGTGCCGTACCTGCGCACGCTGAGCCGCGAGCAGGCGGCCGCCGTCCAGAAGCGACTGGACACGGTCACGCTGCGCCGCAAAAAGCACCCGCCCAAGCTGGACGTCCGGGAAGTCTTCGGAAGGCCCTCCTGGATACAGGTACGGACGACACTCTGGGCGGCGCCATTTTCTTCCACTGCAGCGCCGTCTACTTTGACTCGGAGGGACGAAGGAGGACGCCGCTTGCACGCGCCGGACCGCGGGAGTGGACAACGTCCCTCCGCCATCTTGGACTGTTCGAAGGGCGGGATTTTAGGGAGTTTTCCTAGATCGTGCTTCCTCCTCTGCAACGAAGAAGCCGCCACAGCGCATACGCACCGCTAGCCTCGTCTGCAGAATTCCGGATCTCGATTGCGTTGTGGGACAGCGGAAACCACCTACGAAAACTCCCTATTGGGCTCTCTCTCTCTGGGTTACTTTGGAGGCTGATTTTCTCTCTGCAGAGTTCCGCACTTGCGAGGACCATAGTTTGCGTGCCCAGTGCCTATTATGGAAAACTCCAAGAACGTAGGAAACAGGAAAAACTGAATAACGGCCTCGGAAGAGCATGTGCGATACCACATATATATATAAGGAACACGAATAGAAACTGCTCCGGAAAAGATAATCGCGTTCAGGTTTTATTAGAGTAAATGTGCCGCGAACAAGCGACAAATTTTGCCCGGCGGCGGGCACATTGGTTGTTTAGCCTCATGCAATGTTGTAGCACAAAATACTCCGTCCAAATTGCGAGCTAAAAACATACTTCCGTTGTGAGACTTAGGAAATTGAGTAATGGAGGCCGCGCTTACACAGTTGTCCTCGTTCGCCTCAAGGGCCAGAGACTCCAGGATCTCCCTTGCAAGCTGTTTCTTTCTTGTCTCGCAACTATGGTAACGTTTGCAAGATCAGGAGCACATTGGAATTGGAACGGGGGCGACTGCATGTAAGCGCCGCCTCCATTACTCTATTTCCCAAAGAAAAGCTGTATCTGCAGGGAGCGCCCCATGTGATCAACAAAGTCGGGAGCATATGAGCGCCATCCATCAGGGATCACACCGAAGAAGAAGTTACCCCTGGGAACGCAATGTTTTAATTCATGCGTGTCGATGAAAAGTTGATTTTCAGTCAATGGTTGATAGTCCACCAGTGTGTGCCGCTTTTTTCTCCTTCGTTTTTTCCTTCTACGTTCAGCTGGAAACTTTCCGAAGCATGCCAGCTCAGCGGCGAGGCAGTCACGCTGAAAGATCCGAATTACGTCCCTGATCTCGCCACTCCCCGTCTCGTTCCGCACGATAAAGTCCGTCGGCTATGGTCAGCGTCACCATGGCAATGAATCGTCTTCTTGATAGAGGAACGCGCGAACACAGCGTCTGATGCACGGTGTAGTCTGAAGCCAGTAATGGGAGACGCAATTCTTCGAAGGTCGTCTGCCAGCATGAACGCCGCAACGCTAGCGAAACGCGGACGCGTCGTTGTGGAGGTCGGCGCTGAGAGCGGAAAACGATCGTCCGGCGAACCCTTGACGGTTCCATCGAGGCTTGGTGCACGCTCGGTCCTGAGATGAGTTTTAGTAGATCGTCTTCAAAGGCCCGCTACCGCTATATGCGGGCGCTCGCTTCAGAGCATGCATCGAAGTGGCAGCGCGAGCTCCCGATGCAAATAGCGTGGCCTGAAAACACCATCTACTAAAAGTCTTATATGAGGGAGTTTAGTAGATGGGGTTTTCAGGCCACGGTGTTTGTAGCGAGAGCTCGCGCTGCCACTTCGATGCGTGCTCTGAAGCGGCGCCCGTAGCGGTAGTGGCCTTTGAAGACGATCACTAAAACTATACTCTGTTTCATACTTAGCGTGCAAAGCTGTCAAAGCTACTGGCGCGAGCGCGTGGCTTCATCTGTTGTTTTGTTTGCGCGAGAACTCGTGCAAATGATCAACGAGATCAAGACTCATGCTCGCGCCAGCAGGTTTTGACAGCGTTGCACACTAAGTATGAAACAGAGTATACCTACAGGGAGTATTCACTGTTGACCATAGCTCTGTGTGCGACTGCTGAGCAAGCGGTGACGGCGACCTTCCAGTGTTCTTTTGCAGCGTGCATTCCGCACCATCAAAACTGCCGGTCTTAGCAGCCTAACAATGTGAGCTCGTTCTGAGCATGCGCTTTAAACGTCGCCCTCAAATATGGCGTCCTGTGAATAGCACCTATTAAAGCTAGCGCGGTTTGTTTGGCAGCCTAGCTTGGGACTGAATATATATCGTAGCCGCGTTGGAAGTAGACGGCATTTGGAAGATGGCGCGGCTGTAGCTGGCTTCAGAGATACGTATTACAAAGAGTGTCCAACTGCTCCATCGGCGTCACGTGATTTGCAATACGAGCTGCGAGGAGGCGACGATTGTCTGCGAGTGTCTCCGCCTTTCCACCTTCTTTCCTCCCCGCCACACGAAAAACGCAGCGCATGCGCACTTGCGACCCATCTCCGCCGGTTGCCATTACATTGCGAACGCTCTCCATGTTTTGAGACTGACGCTTTTTATATACATTCTCCCTAGCTTCAGACACTGCGTTCGCGTGCCCGTCTATTGACATGCGCTGACCATAGCAGACGGACTTTATTGTGCGGAAGGAGACGGTATACGAGAGTGAGATCGGGTGTTTATTTCGGATATTTCACCGTGCTTTTCAATGGGCGGAACGTGAACAAAAAGAGTTCGACATAAGGACTTTACGCACATGGCTGATTTTCTCCAGCGCCTAATGTTCATCCTTGTTTTATTTTATGTGCATGACTCGCCTTGTTATATTTTGCTGGGTATATACTGTTCAGTTTTCGTAAAGTGAGCGATAATGATGTTTGTTCTTTGTGTGCTCCTTAGATGACTTGTTTTATCCTTTCATGTTGATTATAATCTGTATCCTCGTTTTTTGCGTCCAGTACGCATTTTTATCCTTATATACATGGCTTTTATTGTTGCATTTGTATTATGTATGTGTGCCTCAGTTCTGTAAAAGTTTTTTTATAATGCTGTATTATTTGGTTAGATGGAGTGCATTTCCATGTTATTTTTTTATGTGTGGACTGTAAGGGACCGGTGCCACGTCAGGCTTTTTTTAGCCTTTTGCACCGGCCCTTCTTTCGGGCTTTGCCCGAGGGAAAACAAATAAAGAAAGAAAGATATTGTTACGAGCCCTAAACGAAAAACATGTTATTCTTGGCCATCCGAGGGCCGGTTTTTGTCCCCTGGAACATGGAACTATAACCTATCAAACTGCCCGGCGGCGTTCTACGGACGCCATCAGAACAGTGGCTGTTCACGCCGCGAGCGAAGTCAACCCGCAGTCGGGCGGTGCTCGTTGGTTGTTTGACGAACATTCGCTCCATGGAATCCAACCCTTGAGTACTGCGTACTCATTGATGGAAGTAGCTTGGACATAGTATCAGTTGTTTGGGCCTAAGCAAACCTACGAGGCTTTCTTGCTTAGAAAGGACAGCGGGCGTGAGGGCTCGTGTTTAAGCTCCTAAAACATTTAAACTTGCGCTGCACCACAATTTCGTATGGTGCTTGACAAACGTGACTGCAGACTACCAGGTTGCTTGAAAAGCT
This sequence comes from Ixodes ricinus, assembly GCA_037355805.1. Lineage (NCBI taxonomy): Eukaryota > Metazoa > Arthropoda > Arachnida > Ixodida > Ixodidae > Ixodes > Ixodes ricinus. The sequence goes on from JAZHYW010046362.1 coordinate 8,104, forward strand.
GTCAAATTGGAGGGCAGAAGTCAGAGCCGGTCGCGTGTCTGCCCCCAGCAGGCAGAGGATGGCCCCGACGGCCTGGGAGGACGGGCCCAGTGGAGGGTGCCGGCGCCGCACCAGGCGTCGGTGGCCCGGCCCGCGGTCTCCCCGAGACAGCCATCGTCTTCACTCTGGAAAACCCACAGGCACCAGTACGAGCTCAAGTCCACCGACGCCGTCGCCACGCCGGATGCGGAGGGTGAGGGCCCGCTCATGGAGAAGCATCTGCTCGAAGGAGGGATAGCGCGGAGAATGTTTCGCGAAGGCCAGCTTCGCCACAGAGCTAGCCGAAGCGGCGGGGAAGCATTGTAAGAGGTTTCCCCGGAGGCCTCAGGGGGGCAGTTCACGATGGGTGCTCGGCTTGAATTTGCCACTGAACAGAATTTAGTTGTTTAAATTCTCGCAACAGCTATGATTTTTTTTTTTTACGATGAGTAAGAAATTTGTCATAGGAATATGCCAGATAGGGCAAATATTTCGATTGTTAATGAGCTAAATATAAATAATTAACTCGCCGATTATCGCCTTACGCTCGTTACCTGACATCCGCCGCTGTTGATGACGTTATCCTGAAGGAATACTTTTTTTATATTTCAGGTGCCCCTTTTCGTTTAATTATTCTCAGTTATGGGGAAACACGTCGCATAATGTGCATTCATTTGTCTCCCCTCATTTTACCGGTTATTCGGCTTCTTGTGCGTCCTAGCTCTGGTCCCTTTTGTTCTCCGGAGTTGTTTGGCGAAGCAGCAGATGAGGCATCGTGCAGGTTGTCCGCCCAGCTTGGCGCTCTTTCCGGTGCCGCAGGCGTGGCCGTCATCGGGTACCGGATGAAGGGCACGGTCCGCCACATCCCGGAGCCTGCGTACAGAGACATGGAGGAGGAGCCGGACGAGTGCCCCGTCCCGTCCCTGATCGACTGGACGCTGGTGAGCCGCTCCCGCCTCGCACAGACGGCAGGCCTCTGACCGCCGCTCGTCCCGTCCTTGCAGCAACCGGGATTCAGCGAGTCGTACGCCTTGGAGCACCCGGACCAGGAACTCCCCGTGAGTGGGAGCCGTTTTGCTCTTTCGCAGCTTTCGCTCCGAGCCGCGCACTCCGAGCTTCGGCTGCACGCGCTGATGCATGCCGATCGAGCGAATCGAGGCGCCGGCGAGATGGCTCACGGAAAGGAAGAAACAGCGCGCAGGACGAAGACAGAGAACGAGCAACTAAACGGGACAGACGCCCAACTCTCAACATACGATGAAAGTATACGTAACAAGCATCAACTCGGTCAGGTCCCATCATCGCGTGTCCAAAAAAGCTATCGCCGTACTACGCAGATGAACGGAAGTGTGGCCGATATAAATATGTCCCTTTGAAATTTTCATAGCTTTCGGTAGCTCCTTCGCCATTTGACCCTCGCCCCTCGCTCTAGTCGTGTTGGGGGGCAGTTGTGGAGTGTGCCGTGATCGTGGTACGCTCGCGACTGTAATATGTGCGCGGTTCTATTTCGTTCTTTTTTCGGAGTGACCGATAGTTTTGACACTATTGGTGTGAAACCGAATCTATGAACGGCGTACAAATGTAGGTCGGCGGCGTTGCGAAGAATTTTTCCGGAGAAAAATGAGGCGCCCTATGGGGAATTTGTTCGGTGGATTTGGAGCGATCCAAAGCGCCCCGTGCTCGCGCCTTAGTGCGCTAAGTGACAGAGCGGCCTTGCGCGCGAAATAAGATGAAAAAAAAAAGCGCTTTAAAACCGCTTTATATCTACCGAAGGAATTCCCCATTAGTCTGTGCACCCACTCTTGTACACGTTACTCGAAAAAAGTAATCTATTACGATTACACTTGGTTAAGATTACTTGAAAATCAGAGTAATTGCCCGTTACTTGAAAAGTAAGTGTTACGTTTCCGATTACTTCAGATCTTTAAAACTTTTCTGCCGGTCTGAAAACGGGAATATCGTCCTGTCCATTACTGAGTTTGAATAACCGAATTCTCAGCAACTTCTTAATCCAGCAATGTCGGTAAACCATCCTCCTGCCGGATACTTGGTTCCAGGGTTTCTAGGTAGAAAACCCGTACAAGGGGGCCACTGGAAAGGGGAGGAAAATTTACTTTTAGTACTTCCAAAAGTAATCAGATTACTCTCGCGATTACTTCCTACCAGATGGATTGAAATGACTAGAAAATGTCTAAAAATATTCGATTACAAATATTTTGATTACATTTAAGAAGAACCGTACAAGTCTGTAGTGTGCCGAATTGCGTCCGAGAGCGCATCTGAGAGGTTTGCGACCACGTGACTAACCTCCTCAGCGGTCAGGGCTCGTCGATCGCCAACTTGGCTGTGACTCGGCAAACATGCACGTGTGCAGCGTGCACGCGCGAATCGTTATGCGTGATTGTCACGATCGCCGCACGAATCCAGGACCTCCCGGATCCACCTGGACCTGGCGGGACATTTCGGCTCTTCACCCAATGACTCGACTTTCGCGAGACGTGCTGCAGTTTCTTTTTATTCTTGGCTGCAGTGGCGACACACGGGGCTGTCTATGTACATCGGTTGCCTCCGAGGTAGACGCGTTTCGGGCAGACAACTGGCTTCCCGTTCAGAGAGCTTGTTCCGTCGTCGGGGCGTCGGGGCGGCGTTACTGCGGCAGCGGATGGATTCCGGGTTAGTTGGCCGGTCGCCGCGTGCCACGGGTCCGGCCTCGGGTGCGGGACGCGGCGCTCGGGGTCGCTGGAGGGGGTCACCACCAGCCGCCGTGGCCGCCCTGCCAGCCCTGCCAGCCGTGGTCGTAGTGCGCGTGCTGGACGTGGGCGTGGTGGTGGCTGCGGACACAGAGCACGGGAACACGTGAGCGGCGCGGCGTTGCCCTCTCCGGAGCCTCGGTGGCTACTTTTCCTTCGGTCAGCTTGGACCGGGAGAAGGGTGACCGACGCCATGCTCTAGTGATGAGACAGTTTCAGCGGCTAAAAGGACCGGGCCTCTTTGCCACCGGAAGTGCGTCACCCTCGGGCATCTCATTGGCCGCCTCGAGGCCCGGTGCTCGAGGTGCCCCATTTTTGTGTTGCCTTCTCGCTTTCGGTACATGATATGCGGTAAAACACTCTAATAAGCGAGCAACGAGGAGGCGTGTGACCCTCGCACTCGTGGTATGCCTCGGGCTCTTGGCCACCGTTCCGTTGGCTCAGAGGCTTGAAGGAAGTCTGCATTTTCTACCGTACATTTATTTTTTTGTTGCGAAAACATGGTTTTTTTGCAGCGGTGTTTCTAGAAGGCTAAAGACTGCGAGCTCCACTTATCCGACAAGTTCCGAAAGGACTGACCCGCGTTAGTGGAACGACTGCGTTTGTCGACGCGCGTAGTGAGTGTCTCGAGGAAGACAAGGCGTGCGCATATTGTCGTCCCTAGTGGGTCCCCTGCCCAAGACAGGTTGACGAGAGCAGTCGCAAAACGCGTCCGTCTACTCGCATCGCGCTGGTGAGACGCTAGCACGCGGCAAGGCCACTCTCGTCAAGCTTGAACCTGTCTTGGGGCGAGGACCCCCTAACCACGACGTTCGGGGGCCTTGTCTTCTAGGTGGCTGGAGACGTTCGATCAAATCGCGAGATTCCTGTCGGCCCCACTGCGTACGGGCTCCGCTGGGATCTCGAAGCGGTTGCTTTATTGCCCCGGTGCACGCTGTCTTTGCTTTGGACTGAACTAGTTTCGTGAGGCCTATGCGCGGTTCCCGCCGTGCTGTTTCGCCCCGTTCGTTCGCTCGTTACATCCAGTTTCCCTCTTAGGCTAAAGGAGTTCGCTTCCAGAGACGCTCTGCTGTTGACGGGCACTCCTCTCACGATGGCACCGGGGCGTAGGCACATAGTTTCGTCTCCCCGATGTACAACGTGCGCGACAACGTGAAACCGAGGCACAGCGACGATGCCGTTTGCGCGAGACCGCCGGCACCCGGGAGGAAAGATTGGCTCTCCGAAGACAACGCTGTGCGGACCGTCGCGAGATGGGCATTGCCGTCCTTCGCCGAGTTGGAGCCCCGGCACCAAATGCTGACGCGTTTCGTCGAGGATCAACGTAGCAACAGCCACGATTTGGGCATCACTTTCCGTGTTCGGGGCACAGCTGTTCTAATGGACCTAATGGAAGAGGTCGGAAGTGGGCCGTCCGCTCCTGTGTGGGCTCCCCGGCGCACTCACCCGACGGCGATGGGGATGGGGATGATGCGCGGCGCCAAGGCGGCCCCGATCAGG
>JAZHYW010046363.1:0-11154 GCA_037355805.1 Ixodes ricinus
GGGTCCGTGGAGACGCCACTCTCCAAACACCTGCTTTCACAGGTGCCCCCCTGCGGGGAAGGGGATAGTAGAAGTGGCGACTAGACTGAATCATCCTGGCCGGGCCTTACCAGGACTCCCGTCTACGAGAAGCGGGGGCCGAAGTGGTGTATCGCCTCGCCCGGGGGGCCCCGAAGGGTCCAAACCTACCCCGGGTTCGGCTCAACCACCAGGGATGCCCTTTTCCCCGGACACGGGAAAGCCACGCACAGCCAGACGTGGGCGGGCGAACCCGCATGGCTCGGGGTCCGTGGAGACGCCACTCTCCAAACACCTGCTTTCACAGGTGCCCCCTGCGGGGCGGACCTGACTTCATTCACCAGACAAGAGAACTGCATCACTGGCCCAACCCTCCCAGCCCACTTCACAACGCCTGCAGTTGCCCTACCATCCGAAATCTCAGACACCCTGCAGAAGTGTCCGGGCACTAACCTCCAAAAGAGACGGCTGGAGGACGTCCTGCGACCGTTCTCTCCGATGTTCACGGAGCGACCAGGAAAGACTGACATCCCGCTGCATCGGATTGAAACCGGTAACGCACCGCCTTGGAGGTGCAATCCACGCCCCATCAGCGTGCACAAAAGAGAACTCCTGGACGTGGCCCTTCAGGAGATGCTGGACACCGGTGCAGTACGTGAGTCAAAGAGCCCTTGGGCATTTCCTGTCGTTCTCGCTCCGAAAAAAGATGGAACTGCCAGACTCTGCGTAGATTACAGACGGCTTAACGAAGTGTCTGTACGGGACAGTTACCCTTATCCCAGCATTTCCTCTATAATGTACGCGCTCGGCAACGCGACGGTGTTCACCACGTTGGACTGCAGCCGCGGATTCCTTCAGATCGAGGTGCACCCGTTGGACGTGCAGAAAACCGCTTTCATATGCCACAGAGGGCTGTACGAGTTCACCCGCTTGCCTTTTGGCTTGTCCAACTCGCCAGCGAGCTTTCAACGTCTGATGGACGTTGTGCTCGGAAACGCAAAGTACGAATTCGCGATGGCATACATGGATGACGTTGTTGTTTTCTCGCGCACATTCGAGGAGCATCTCGAACACCTGACTATCGTGCTGGAGCGGATGCGGAACGCGGGCCTAACAATCAATCCGAGGAAGGTTCAATTGGCCGAGCCCAAAATTAACCTTCTCGGATTTGTTGTCGATAGCGGCACGCTCCGTCCCAACGAAGAAAAACTGCGCGCACTAACTGAGTACCCGTGCCCCCATGACGTGACAAGTTTACAGCGATATCTCGGAATGATTGCATTCTATAGGGATTTCATTCCTTACTGCTCGGCGATTTCTCAGCCGCTTAATCACCTTCTTCGAAAAGGCGTCAAATGGTGTTGGAGCGAACAGCAACAAAGCGCATTCATAGCCTTATCAAAGGCAGTGACAGAGAACGCGTGTCTGCATCTTCCCGACCTAAACCAACCATTCGTTTTGCAGACAGATGCAAGCGATTGTGGCGTCGGAGCTGTTTTACTGCAGGAACATGACGGTACACTTCGCCCGGTTGCTTTCGCAAGTCAGACCCTCAATTCCGCACAGCGTAATTACAGTGTTGCAGAAAGAGAATGCTTAGCCATAGTGTATGCGTTAAAGCGATTTGACATGTATTTGTATGGCGCAACATTCCAAATTCAATGTGATCATTGAGCGTTGTCATGGCTGAAAAGACTTCAGAACCCCGCTGGTCGCCTCGCTCGTTTGGCACTTACGCTGCAACAATACGATTACACTATTGTGTACAGGCCGGGTGCTACAAACCAAATTGCTGATGCACTTTCCCGCGCCCCCTTCCTGAGGAGCACGTGCAGGAAGTTCCAGGTCTGGTTGCGGTCGTTAATACAGCACAGGGACCACCTGATTCACGGTGGGGAACATTGGTCTCAAGAGAGGAGCTTCTCAAGGCCCAGCACGACGATGGGTTGTGCCAACAAGTGACTGCCTGGCTGGCAGCGTCCAGCCCAGTCAACACCAAGGGTGATGAACAGTTCGACTCTTACTTACTGAGCAGTGACGGACTCCTGTTGCGCTATATCCCTCAAGCTGATGATGATCTGAGCAGTTCTCCGTTTCGAACAGTGATACCTCGGAAGTTACGTAAGTCCTTCATCAGATACATGCACAGCTCTGCCATAGCCGGACACAGCAGTGGGAGCAAAACTTACGATAAGTTGTCCCAGATTGCGACTTGGCCCGGCATGCGGCAAGATGTACTGAGGTATGCGCGTAGTTGCCCGTCATGCCAGAAAGCGAAGCCAGGTGGTGGTCAACCCCAGGTTTCATGCAACCGATCGCAAGCCAGAGCCCTTGGCAGATATGTTGCTGTGACGTCATGGGTCCATTTCCACGTAGCCCACGCGGAAACCAGTACTTGTTCGTGGTAACAGACCATTTCACCAAATGGGTGGAGCTGTTTCCTTTACGAAAGTTGGACTCGCAGAAAATATGGGACTGCCTACTTCAAGTTTTCGCGCGTTTTGGTTTCCCGGCAAGCCTAATTTCGGATAATGCGTCGTATTTTACGAGCAAAGTGTTCGTCGATGCATGCGCGGTTCTGGGAATTGAACATAAACGGACTTCGCCGTATCATCCACAGGCAAATATAACCGAAAGGGTAAATCGAAACCTTAAGATGATGCTTGTTGCGCATACGGAGCGTCACAAAGACTGGGATGCGAAGCTCCCAGAAATGGCCTTCGCCACCTGCACCACGGTTAACCGGTCAACCGGGCTCACCCCTGCCCAGCTCAATTTTGGCAGAGAGCTTGCCTTTCCTCTCACTAACACTCTCCGTTCGACAGAGCCCAGGGCACAGGACCGCAACTACACAAAGTTCGCAGACGACCTGCGAAAGCGTTTCACTATCAACCTCAAGGAAGCCCGGGAGAACCTTGACGTTGCCAGACTGCAGCAATCCGACCAGTACAACCAAGGACGCCGAGACCTGCAGTTCGAGGTGGGAGACTTGGTGCTCCGGCGCACTCACCCCTGAGTGACGCGGCGAAAGGCTTCACGGCCTCACTGGCCAACAGGTGGGATGGTCCATTTCGTGTAGGCAAAAAGCTTTCCCCGCTTACATACACACTAATTCACCATTTCAGTGGTGAGTCCACAGGACCAACTCATGTCACCGACCTTAAACAATTCCACGTCCCGGAAGATGGTTTTTCGCAGGATCGGACCGATGCCGACGACGGCCCGGTCCCGGACCCCCCTCGCCGCCACACAGGCGGTACAACCTGCGACGTCGGTGACGGCTGACAGAGAAGTCGTAGAGCGGTGGACAAGATTCTTTTTATTTTTTTTTATTTCTTTCGTGTTTCGAGCGTTGTACCTCGATCGTATATCATCCCACGGATCTGATCGCCTTTTTGAGGGGGGAAATATTGCGCGATTGTGTGCCCACCCCAGATCCTTTATCCTTTTTTTATGCAATATAGAGCCAGGGGTTACGCGTGAGAGTAACCCATGGCAATTGCTCGTTTTGATTCACGAAGATGGATCACGGGCAACGCTACCACCAATCCCGGGCATCTGGACGCCAGGGTCCCAGGACACGTGACGGTCCAAGTCACCGAGGGCGGCAACCGGCGAGGGCCACCCCACGGAACCGCGGCCAGTGGGCAAGACGTCCCACAGGCACCGAAAACAAACTGCCGGCGATTCCGGGAACGTCCACCAAGGACGACCGCTACCTGGAGCGCGCCCTAGCGCCGATACAGCACCGCCGTCCACACCCTTGGCGACGACCCCCTCCCAGCGACGACCACGACGACACTGGCATCGACATGCCAGACGCTTAAGGGGGGGGGGAGTGTGGGAGCGAGAGTCTGCTACCACGGCCAGAGGCCGCTGCCGGCCGCCCAAACTGGAGAACATCTGAGGCGCGCAACAGCGCACGTGGGACAGGCGCAGAAGCCTACAAAAGAGGGCACACGCCGACAGAGAGGGGGAGACGGACCGTGGTCACGGAGGCGTGCAGTTCGAACACTCCGGCAATGTTTTACGTTGATACTAACAACCCATTCCTGTTACTCTAATAAATGTAGTTTCTCGTTATGGAAACTCCGGCTTCGTGCTGTTCCTCCCGGATGGGCATGCAGCAAAGCAACCCTACCACAAAGTTTGAACAGGACTTGTCAGAGAACAATGTGATGAGGTTGAAGTTGGTGAGCTATTCCTACATGGGAAGTTTTTATGTTTTTAATACAATAGTGAGATGAGTGATTAATGAAGAGGGCATGTACTTGAGCTAGTTTGTGATTCATGACTCAAGGATAAAAGCGTTGAAAACAAGTGGAAGAATGACAAACACTACCCCGAGAACTTTGTGGTGTTTCTCGATCTTCCAGTTGTCCCTTTTTAGCACTTTTAAGCCATGGGTGCCAAGCAACACAAGACTGAATGTGATTTCATAATGCCAAAATACTCTACAGGCAGCACTTTTGCAGAACATTTGTAAGTAGCTGATTATTTCTGTAAAATGTATGGTGCGCTCTGGACAAGATGTTGTGTCTAATAACAACTAGACTATGTTGCGATGACAGTCTGCACTCAAAAACTTGCATGTTTGTATGAAAATTATTACATCGATATGGTTCTGCATTTTGGTTTAAACAGATAACTATGCCGAATTCCGTTTTAGGAAATTCGGCTTTAATGAGAAAAGGCTGGTATTTTAGAGCAGTATCGTGTGTCTGGTGCGAGGTTGGAAAGCTCACCATGTGACATCATGTACTTTCGTATCAGGTTATCCTCTGACCTATGAAATCACAGTTATGTTGGAGGACGGTTCAGTAATCAATATACGCCCTGTAAATAAAAACCTCTGCTTTTCAGTGAGGTTACACCATAACTTCGTTGAAATTAAAGAAAAAAAGAGAACTCCTTGAAACATTGTGTGAATAAATACCTCTGCTGCTGTTCACACTTTTATATCACACTTATTCTATAGGGAGATTCTGCTGTTTAACTTGACTTTTGTCCTCTAATCTTTTCAGAGCTGCGTTTTTTTATTTTGCCGTGTCTCCGGTTTACGATGGAAGTTCTTCACCAGCTCGCCTGCGCTTTTACCCTTTCCTGCATGCTTATGTAGGAAATCCTATTTTAATTTTTTACAGCTGCAGGAACTCTCGGGCCTGGGAGGAGACAGTGTAAGCATTGCTACACGACGGGCCCTCGAAGCACTCATGGTGCAGAAAGTGGCTGTGGAGTACAGCTGGGTTGGACAGAAAGGAAAGCGCAAGTTCAGTTCGCTTGCAGTGTGCAAGCTGATATGCAGTGAGTAAGCTATTTCAGCTTAAATAATAAACAATGTTTTTGGCGCCTGCTGTACTTCAAAACGTTTTCTAGCTTAATGACATTTTCAAAGCCGCAGCTAGCCATTGTTCCTGCCTACGCACGTCAAAGTGAAAACTACAGCCACAACTATAACACAGATGCAGTGGATAGGATAAATTGGGACATCATACTTAGTAAGACTGGAATTTTTCCTGGAAAACTTGTATGAACCTTGATCAGTATTGACGATGACCTTGTGGTCCTCTCATTTTCTCCCTCTCCTAGCACTTGCACCCGCTGTCTAATGCTGCCTCATGTCACCTGACCCACTTTCAGTGATAAGGATGTCTCATCGCCCCATCTGTCATTCCAAAGAGTGAAAGGTTAGGTGGTGCTGGGAATGAGGTTCGAGTGACCAAAAGGTTGAACGGTGGTCGCTGGGGGCTCTCGGACCAAGCCCGACACGCTGGCTGAGTGGGCTGGGAGCTCTAGCAGTCCTATAGGCTGCTCTCATCCAGCCGTAGAAGGATGAAGGTGACATATATATATATATATATATATACCTTAACAACCCCGAAGTCACTGAGCACCTCCCCACCCCCAAGTTTAATATACATACAATTCTGGGAACTGTTCATTTATCTTCATGATTGCTACCGCATTTCCTGGGTTGGTAGGTATTTGCCAAGCATGGTGTCATTGAGAGTTACTGCACACAATTGCCTTTGTCCTCATGTGGTTGGATGGAACGTCGGCAGGCATTGTCCGCACCCACAGTTCTGACTCCGAACTCGCACCAAGTTTGGTGTGAGAGCCCCAGCCTTTTTGTCACCTTGACTCACTTGTAGCCAGTGCTGCCCTGATCATCAAACATTTGCCTCTGACGTGACAGATAAGCATTATGAGATCTTGTCGTGAAATGTGCCATGTGACATCGGGTAGCACCGGACAACAGGAGATTGGTACGAGGCCATCAGTAACACCAATCAGGGTTCCTATAACTACACATGAAAATTATCTCCAAGTTTATACTTTGAGCATTGTCACTTAGAGCGATGTACTTGCAATATATTTGAAATTACGCTTTTCTAAAAAGTTATGCAATATCATTCCAGAAAGCGTGAGAAAAGTGGTTCCGTCTGCAAGGAAAAGTGAAATCGAACAGGTGATCAAAACTTGGCTTCGTCATGCTGCAGAAAAACTCAAGAAGTTTCAGCAGAAGCCGTTGCCAGACGACTCTGGTGAGCATATGTACACTTTCCATAAGTGATGTATCCATTGTTCGGTATAACATACAGGGTGTTTCAGCTAACTTGTGCCAAGGGTTAAAAAGAAACTGGTGCATGCTACGTATGTCAAACCAACACAGTACCCTTCCCTAGAGTAACTGTATAGGCTCTGCTCGCAGAGCCAGAGTATCGCATTCCTTTTCCTTTTGCTGCCAACTCCATATTGGCGGAGGAGTGATCACATGTGCAAAACTGAATCCAAAGTTCATGGGAGAAAGCGGCCTTGCAGAGCGCCGAGTTTAGGGCGGAACATATTTCCCGCTTTGCGTTCGCGAAATATAAATCCTAGACTGAGATCGACCGAACTGAAGGCTTCCTAAATCATTGAACATTATCTGTAGCAACTTGGGTTGGCGTGCCTTTAAAGTAAATGGGATTGTGAAGGTTTTTTTCTGATGCGGTAGTTTCAGTTTCATAATTGTCAGTTATCTTATTTTTTCCAGAGCCCTTCTCTGACTGAGGATCGAGCTGTGTGAAACGACACGCAAGTCTGAAGTTTCTAGTCGAAATATATTTCCTTGTGATATTTTTTTTATAGTTTTTAGTCGTCCTCAAGGCTGTGCAATCTTTTAGAATTATATTCCTGTTCCTGAAAATAAAGTTTATATTTCAGTCCTTTTCAGCCATTCATGCGTGCATTTGCAAAATCACACAGATCTTAATCCTGGTTATATACTCATATATTAACTTCAGGTTATACACTTCTAAACCGAAATGTCCTCTCTTGAATATTCTGAAAGCATGAGGGCATATTAGTTAAGCAATCTTGAGCATGTAACCAGAATTGAGTGAAAGAAGTAATTTAAATGTGCTTGAGGTTTTTAAACACAAGTACAGGGACAAACAGAAAAGCAAGACAGATACGGACGTCCTTCAACTCACAATTACGCCAACATTTTTGGCGTGGTCTTCACACCGTCCCTTAGGAAAAGAAGGGTATGAAGATTATGCTGAAAAGTCGAAGTAGTTGTGAGCTGAATGCTGTCCGTACATGCTTGTTTTTGTTTGTCCCTTGTGCATATGTTCTAAAACCTCAAGCACATTTAAATTATTTCTTTCACTCATTCTGGTTATATACTCGTACATATGCATCAAATTACACATTTAAATAACAAAAGCAACCATCAGCATATTGTAGTATTGTAAGACCGCGCGCTGGCCAACTAGTCTGCAGGGTGATGAGGTGCCGTTGACCTAAAGGCCGGTTCGCCGGGACATCGCTGGATGCGTGAGGTCCGACTCACCGGGCTGCCGTGTGGGTTCCGGGAAACGGCCGGTCATTTCGGAGCGGCGATTCCTCCGACGACATCATGATTCCGCAGGACGAAGCCAGCAACACGTTCGTTCGGGTCGCGAACTCAGCGTGTCCTCGAGCGATCGGCCGGATCGCTCGCCTTTTATTGATTTTACAACAATGGCAACTGCTACGCAATCAGTGATCTCGCGTGAGGTTATGTGACGCATCTTTCTCTTTTACACATTACTACATTCTCCCTCTCTTATATTAAATGGCGATAAACATGTCTACAAATAACCAGTGCAGTAATTTATGATACTTTCCCTTCCTTTAAATTAATGAGCCAACCATTACTGAAAATACTAGCCAAACCATTCCTAAAAAAACTTAAAATGTAATTTTAGGCACTTAAAATTGCTGTGATAAAACAGTTAGACATCGTATGTTTTGTAACCAACAACTAGACTAAGCAAAACCTAGTGAGCGCTTGGCTCTAAACGCCTTTACGAGGCACGTTAGTACACTTTCTCGTTAAATAATCACTTTGACTCGCGTTACGCATGTTACTACAAGTTACTCCAGGACTTCCGTTATGCACTGCAATAATGTCTTAAAACTAGCGTTATGCACTTAAACAAAGCGAGAGGAAAAGTATATTACATCTGTGGTTCTTGTCCAATTTCGTCAATCATGTCCATCAACGTATTACTGTTATTGACACTAAGAAACGAAATTACGTAGTCTTTCAGTCTTCCTGGAGGTCGCCGTTGCCGTGTAGAACGCCTTGGAACGGCAGGCGATGCTTGGTGTCCAGCTTGAGATTGTTCGTGTGGTTCACCAGGCCCTGGATCCATGGCAGACAGGAGTGGTGCAACTGGTACCACTGAAGACACCGACACAACCACGGAATCACTCACGTCACTTCGTGAAGATTCGAGAGGCGGCATTGACTGTGGTGTCTCGGGGCGTGATGCCGCAGGGGTGCTTGCGTCGACGGGGTCATAATACTCCACTGATACCTTGGCTGGAAGAACCTCTACGGGCTCCGGCTGGGCAACGAGAGCGACCGCTGTTCTTTCAGCAGCCGTCGTAGACTCGGGAGTTCTTGTTACCGGGTCACCTGATGTGGTCGGTCTCCTTTTAGCTGTGGGCGATCTAGTCGCTACGTAAATTTTCGGAAAGTTGAGCGTGTCGGTGAGTGAATCGTCGTCATCATATTCGTCAAAGTAATCTACTCGCTGCAGTTGTTGGGTTTCTGTAGTTCCTCTGCTTGCGTGAGGCGCACTGGCTTGATCTTGGAGAGGTGCAGGAGCGAGTTTCTTAGCGTTCCACTTCCGTCCGTCGCTAAACTGGTACGTGGCAGGGCCAACTTGCTTTTCAATCACTTGCGGACCTGTGTATTTGCTGTGCAACTTGTCGCTGGGTTGTGGACGAAAAATTCGGCCGGCTTGGCCGGCTATGAACTTCGGCCGTCTCACAGCTCGTCTGGCGTCCGAGTAAATCTTCATTTTTGTCTGGTACTTCTTGACTCGCTCGTGCAGCTGAGACGTGCTTCTCTCTGGCACCTTGGGTGTCGGAAGACCCTGTAGATCCAGTCTTGATCTATGTACTCGGCCGTGAAGAAGAACTGCAGGAGTCTGACCCGTTGCTGGGTGAGTAGTACGCCTGTACGCTTCTAAGTAGTCACGAACCGCTTCAGGAAGTGGTCGTCCTTGAACTGTTGCCAGTTGTAAACATGACTTTAGTACTCGATTGAACCGCTCAACTTGTCCATCTGCTTGCGGATGATACAAGGAAGCCTTGAGGTGCCTGATACCTTGCTGTTTCAAACATTCTTCGAACTCCCTAGAGACGAACTGAACGCCATTGTCCGTGACGAGCTCTCGGGGCAAACCTTCCCGGGCAAAGATGTTCTGTAAAAAAGTAATTACAGTAGCTGTTGTCGCCGCAGAGGTCTGTTGAACTTCAGGCCACTTCGACTGATAATCACTCAGGACCAAGAAATATCTTTGACTTGGTGGAGCTCTGTCGATGGGACCCACGATATCCAAACCCAGCTTGTCCCATGGTCGCTCTGGGAACTCGACCCGCTGTAGCGGAGCAGGCGCTACTTTAACCGGCTTGTCTGTTGCGTTGCAAACGGTACAATGCTGCACTTTAAACATGATTTCGGCGTCCATGCGTGGCCACCAGTAGCGGTCTCTGATGACGCTGATGGTTCTCGTAATTCCTTGATGCGTCTCGTGCGCAACATTGATGATATTCTCTCTGAGTCTTTCTGGAACAACTACTTTCTCCCCTTGTAACAATAAGTCGTTGTGAACGGACAGCTGGTCCCTGACGTTAAAGTACGGGCGCAGTTCAGGTATACTGGTGCTATCTTGCGGCCAAGACGACGCTGTGTAATGCATCACACCGGGCAGAACCGGGTCGACTGCCGTAGCTTCTTGAAATTCTGAGCGTGATATTGGAGCAATCACGAAGGAAACTACGTCTTCGTCAAAATTCATACCATTTTCTGTGTCTGAAAGGGGAAGTCTAGACAACGCGTCGGCAACGAGATTGTCGGCACCTTTCTGGTACTCCATACGAAAATTATAATTCAAAAGACGCGAAGCCCATCGAGTTATACGCAAAGGGCGAACTACAGAGCCTCTATTGGACAGCAACGTGACTAACGCTTGGTGGTCTGTTCGAATAGTGAATGGCCTACCCCAGAGGTACACATGCCATTTTTCGCATGCCCATAAGCAAGCTAGGGCCTCCTTTTCTCCCGTAGAATACCTACGCTCAGCGTCGGTCAGCGAGCGTGATGCGAAAGCAACCGTCCGAAGGTGTTTCCCGTACTTCTGTTGCAAGACAGCTCCTAAGCCATAGTTTGATGCATCCGTCGATATTATGACTGGTAGCGTCGGATCGAACATGGAAAGGATTGGTGCATTCTGGATGCATGATTTTATCTTGGCAAAACTTGCCTGAGCTTCGGGGGACCAAACGAACTGTACGCCTTTCCGGAGCAAACGACGCAATGGTTCGACGATGGTTGAACAGTGGGGTATAAACTTACTGTAATCCTCAATTAATCCCAAAAATGCATTTAACTTCGACGGGTCTGAAGGAGTTTCGAAATTCCGGGCCTCGTCTACATTTGATGGAAGGGGTGCTAAACCATCTATTGAAAGACTGTGGCCCAGAAACGACAAGTCGCGTACGTTAAAAACGCCCTTTCGATTAAGTTTCATTCCAGCTCGAGAGATTGCGGACAAGACTTGGCGCCAGTTCGAATCATGCTCTTCCTGTTGGTTG
>JAZHYW010046364.1:0-14746 GCA_037355805.1 Ixodes ricinus
GTTCTTGTATGACCAGTCTGACACTAATGTCATACAAGAAAGAAATACACCTCAGACAGTGTGTCTGCAGTGCAGGCTGTCTCGACTCTCTTGTACGATGCATTAACAGCGTGAACGCGCCCTTAGTGTTAGCGTTATTTGTTTCGACCCTGAGAGCCGTGACGCCGCAGAAAGGCCAGTAGCCCATGCCGAGGAAGCCCACGGAGCCGCGGCACGTATTGCGTGTTTATTAACGTGAAACGCTCTTTGTTTCGTTGAGGGTTAAAACACTTTGTGATGCCGCCGATTATCTTGATGCAGGTTGGCTGAGCCAAATATGATGTCACGTATGACGTCACATCCCAACTCGACGCTGATTGATAGATTGTTTTTTAATCAAGATTATTGTTGGTATTTTTATTCTACGAACTGCTATGAAGTGTACGTGCCACGCCTTGAGTTAACAGTCAAACTAACCGATGGAGAGCGCCGAGAGCGTCTGGCTCCAGTCCCAGAAGAATAGGGCTGAGCGAAGATGACTGGCTGAACGGGCCAGGCGGGCTGCTCAACGATCCCAACCAACGCCCGAAGACGAGACCGCAAGCAACAACATCAAAGTAGACGCACACGACGGTAAAGATCCACGCGCAACAGCCTGAACCGAACGCGCCGAACGAGCCGAACGAGCCAAGCAAGCATCACCCAAGTACCGAGATACCGGAACGTTTGACGTGCAACTCAACTGCCCAGCAGTTTGCTATGATTTTGTCCCCGTCATTTTATTAATTTATCGTTTTTGAGCCGTGTAAGTGGCGGATGCGTTTACGTTGAAGCTTTTGAAAGTTATCCATCAATGTCCTTCTGCTGTGAAAGCAACAACAACAACAACAACAACACAAGAAAACGTTATCTTTTGATTTGGGGGTGGCAATGTCATTTCAATGTGAGACGTTCTTTAGCTAGGTGTTCGGCGTTTCGTGAAGCCCAAATAAAAGTGTGGCCGTGAAGCTCGACACTGATTGGTTGATGCGTGGGAGAGGAGGAGTGAGGTGCTCGATGCTCATTGGTTAACGGGGATGTCATGTGACCAGAGAGGTAGGCGAGGAGGAGTGAGGTAGGCGTCGCGAGGAGCTCGACCCCCGTGTGCACTGAGGGAGAGGAGATCGGGAGTATGGAAGGCTCTTGAAGATCGCCAGGTTTATCAGCCCTATTAGCGGTAGTATCGCTTCATTGTAGGAAGAACTATCAAGTGTACACGTGGTACGTGTTAAACTATCTGATGAAGAGTGCCGTGAACTACGGCGTCTGGCGTCTGGAAACTCAGACTTTTCCTCTTTGTGTAAGGCATGCGCTGTAGGCATATGACCATCGCACGTACCTCAGTACTTCTTCTCTGGACTCTAAAGGAGATATGACTTGCATTCACGGATATCGTTAGTGAACAAGCCAGGAATAAGGCTTTCTATGAGAATCATCATCTGCACGGTCTCTTTAGGGCATGCCTCTCCGCTTACGTTGGGGCAGCTTTGTCCCACTGTACAACAAGGAAGATTAATTCTATCTCTCCTTTTAACAGTTCTCAATCGACTGCGCCTACCACGCTGGTTTCGCATGTTTCACGAATCGCTTTCTTAATTTTTAACAATATTGTGTTATATGTTAGTCGGAAAAAATTAATAAATTACAATTACAGTTACTCTTACTTAAAAAGAACATTCAATTAGATTACAGTGATTACTCGAGACGAAAATTAATCGGCCGTTACTTGAAAAAAGTAAACGTTATTTCTACGATTACTAAGATAGTCAAATCGGCAGAGTTTTCTTGAATTTTGTAATCATTTGATTGTATTTTTAGGACGTCATCGCAATGGTTATCTGATTACTTTGTAGGAGTAAAGTCACTTGTAACCGTTTTTTTTTTTTTTTTTTCCTCCCGTTCTAATGGTGCCCTCTGTTTGTACACGTTTTCTACCAAGGAATATCCTCGAACCAAATCTTCGAGAGGAGGATAGTTTATTAAAATTGGTGGATTAAGAAGATAAGTAGTTCATAATTTGGTGATTCTAATCCGATAACGGACAGTACTAAAGACCCAGTTTCAAATCAGCATGCCGATTTGAAACTGGGCCTCCTCTCCAAGATTTGGTTCGAGGATATTCATTGGTAGAAAACGTGTACGAACAAAAAACCACCATTAAAAACGGGAAAAAAAACT
Organism: Ixodes ricinus; assembly: GCA_037355805.1. Lineage (NCBI taxonomy): Eukaryota > Metazoa > Arthropoda > Arachnida > Ixodida > Ixodidae > Ixodes > Ixodes ricinus. Next base: position 2,197 of record JAZHYW010046364.1, read on the forward strand.
AACTGCCACAAGTGACTTTACTCTTAAAAGTAATCAGATAACCGTTGCGATGACGTCCTAATAAATGCAATCAAATGATTACAAAATTACTCCAAAAGTAATCGCTGCACATCAGTAACAGTTTCACCAAAGCGATAAAAGGCCGCAACGAGCTGGTGCATTCACATGGTTGAAACCCCGAGATGCGGTAACGAGATAGATACTTTTTAGTGTTGTGTCGTTTACCGCAGTTCAGTTTTTCACTATGTGCGTAACATGAACGGCTATGAAACCCGGTCGCATTCAACTGCATCACCATTACGATTATAATGCAAGCCTTTCACCCTTGTTGGTGTTAGACTGGTGGCAGATGATAAAACCTGTTTGCTCTACTGACGTCTGACCCCTGGTTAGCTCAGTTGATAGCGCGCTCCACTGGAAATTGAGAGGTCCCGGGTTCGATACCTGGACCAGGCGGATATTTTCGGTCGCGCACCAGTCATTTAGCTGTTTGGAGTTTTGCGTTTGTCCTTTGTCCCTCTTGTTCCCCTTCTCCAGAGATTATTTTCGTCATCACCATTACTCTCCTTTCACACGCTGTGAAAGAAGGGCGTAAAATTCGCCCCTACACCCTTTTACACGATTTTAGACACCGTCGATACAAGTGCTGCGTAAAAGGACGTGTAAGGGGTGTAAATCATAAGTACACCCTTCTTACACCCACAGTATGCAGAAATCGTGCAAAAAGCGTGTTTTCCTAACTTACACCCTTTTTACACGAATATGGGTGTTACAATGTTTAGTGTGAAGGTGCTGCCGCGTTCGCTAGCGAAAGGTCTAGTGACTAGACCTTTCGCTAAATTACCGAGCATCAAAGAGGATGATTGGAACATAGGTACACTGCGCTGCACGTGCTCGCCTTACCTATAAAAATATTTGAAGTAAATAATCAAAATTAAGCGTCCGTGGAACGCGCGTGCGAAGTGCCATTTGTTTTAGATTTTTGCTTTCGAACACTTAGAGCTGAAGAGACCAGCACGCGCAGCGCGTGTACCTACGTTTCCGGCGTTCTATTGGATACTTGGGTAATTCGGGAAAAAGGTATCTTGCTGTTTTCCGCACACTCTGTCTCTACTCGTCTAACACTGCAGCAGGCTCTGAGAAGGTCGCATGCACAGTGCCACCGCGAAAGCTCAGCACCCACCCACAACTAAAACAGCAACGGGTGATCACGCGCTTATATCTTGCACGGCACAGGGCCCTGCGCACGGAGCCTTCGAAGTCTTCTCCCGAGTTCTCAACCCAGCGGACGACAGTCTGCAAGGAATGCTGCAATCTCGTGGAGAGCTGTTTAATATTTTATATCCCACCGGCATCATGCCTCTCGTAAGTGTTGAGGTCGTCAGTTCGACGTCAAAGCGCGCTGTACGTCGATCTAAAGTTTTGGGGTGTCGCATATGTGACAGGGGCTGTAATGGCTACACCGTTTTGTTTTTTAGAGTGTTGCATAGCGGTCTTGTTGAGTTGGTCATACAGAAACTGCCCGCAGACATCTTCGAAGCATACACATGTATGAAACAAAGATGTGTCCAACATGCTTGAGGCGCGGGTAATTCTGTCATCAGAATGATACGAGGATACATTGAACACCGTGTCTTTTGTGTACTGTACAAGAGGCGTGACTGCGGCTTAAAGGCTGGTTCACACACTTTCGTTTGAGTGTGTTGGACTGCGCGCCAATAATGAGTAACAACTTGCGACACTGCCGCCACCTATCGAATGGCCCTGCAACACTTCCGACATCAAGCACCTTCTTTGGAACTGTGCCCACTTCAAAAACAAAAAAGCAGCAAAAAAATTTAACAATAATTGGACGAAGATTGCCAGAACTTCGAAGACTGGAGAAAGTCGGTGGGGAATGAAATTCGTCGTCTGGCCACGCTGAAATGTGTAATCTCTTTTGGAGAAGCAAATCCCTCTAGCTACCGCCTTTCCCTGAAAGAGTCATGCCATAGCGCAACTGCTTTCCCCCACTTCCCCCCCCCCTCCTTTGATGCGGTTTCAACAAGCGTTTATTTATCTATTTACATTTTAGGTTCTATTGTTTCACCGTGTGCCTAAAGAAGCCTGGCAATGTTAAACATGCTTTTGCAGCACCTGTGCATGATGGGCGCCGCCATAACTGACCTTTGGTTTTTGTTTCCACTTATTCCGTTTACTTCACTTCATCATTACCACAGCAGGACAGGTTATTGCCACTTCAGACTCTACTTTGTCCTTCTCCCCAGCATAGGCCTTTGTGGAGGATCGTCAACGCCCGCTCCAGTGGCTCGGAAACTCTGTAGTAAGACAGGAGAAGGTCAACAATGGCGGCTGTAATCCGGCGCGCGTGTAAAGCGCCTATGGTTAGTGCTTAGAGTATATAGGAGGCTACATCGTCGAGGTATATCTATGCGGAGCGCAAGTTCGTCTGCTTCTTTTGCAAGGGGTTGTGGTGACGTCAGGAAGACGACGAGCTCTGATTGGCCCTAATTGAAGGATAATGGGTAGACCTCAAGGCAAGCTGGCTTGAGGTCTACCCACTATCCTTCAATTGGATTCTAATTGAAGGGTAAGCGCGGTGAGTGAAAGCTCGAGCTATAAAACCCAGGGATCTTTGGTTCACTCGCTACCCAACCCGTTTTGATCTGGATGAGAATTGCCTCGACATGCGGTCGTGTATCGCTACTGCAGGTTAAAGAACCCCAGGCTAGCGTTCCTACGGCACTGGCTAAATTTCTCATCAACAGCGGAGGCAGCAGACACCCATTGGAGGTTGATTAACATCCCGCCGTCAAAACATGCTAACAACACAATTCCTCACTACCTTTTATAATTAGGCGAAGTTTAGAGGCCTTACGGTCGAAGAACAGGCATTTCCGCACGCACAAGGGGCCGAGTTCCCTGACTAGGAGGAGACTAATGAAAAAGCGGGTGATAGCCAGAAAAAAAGAAAATAAAAAGTTGATTTCTATTTGCAACAAGAAGTATGTAGACAGAGTTAGCGAAGGAAGGATGCATCTTTGTTCGTTAACTGACGCTCAGGAACTCAAGAAGAGCAAGATTACCCGATCTCGGTGGGCCGTTGGGTAAAAATTGAATGCGGGCCGGCCGCCGCCGCGTGCACATAACCGAGCAGCAGCACGCGGGACGCTCGCTGCAAGCCGTCACGGGTAAAATGGCAGTCCCAGTGGCGCGTTCTTAATTATCTCTCGGGGGGCTGAGGCGGGCTCGGTGGGCGGTATGCGGGAGACGGCGAGGGGCTGCTGCCGGCGCTCGCCCCGTCGCCCGATCGGCCGCTTGTTGTTGCCGATCGAGCGACCGTTTCATGTGCAAGGTCGACCCTGAGGTTTCTTCTCTGCGGCGATACTGGCTTCCGTCTTGATTGCGCGCGGCGCGCTTTCTGAGCCCCTTCTTGCTTCGGTTCTCGGTGTCCCTCGTGGCGCAGGTTTGGAAGCGTAAATTGGTAGCCTCCGAGCGACTCGGTTACGAAGGGGACTCCGCTAAGCCCTCCGCAACGATGAAGTCACTACTGCGCCTGCGCGCCGATGGCCTTGACTGTAGATTTTCGGGTGCCGTAGAGGGTTGCGGAGTGCGTTGCGGGACAGCGGAAACGATCTACGAAAACTCCCTACTGTTGGCTATCTGCATGCGGGATTTCGTTTAGGCTTATGTCGTTGTACAGCCAGCGGTAACCAGGTGGCGCTGCTAGCGGTAGCAAGGGGAGTTGTCATGGTACGGAGTCCTCCGGACTATAGATCCAAAACTCCTGATGCTTACAAAACCATAAAGCCGTCAGCAGAAAGAAGCGTCTTAGGCAAACTTGAAGCCTGTCTTGTGTAAACCTCTTTTTAAATAATTTCGTTATCTCTAAGCAAATTAAATACCATACAAAACACAGTCGAAGACACGGTAGAAATTCAATCCGCATAATTTTAAATGGCGTCTTATATCTCCCCTGTAGAGATTAGATTTGGCCGGTGCTGTACGGTACTACTAACCATACGATTCATTTTTAACGTGCATCGCAAAGCACTTAACTCGCGAATGCTCCAATAGAACAAGTGAAAAACTCTGCAAAAGTGGCATTTGCTTTATTCAAGATTTAAGCATGTTGAAATGTGGTGACAAATCGCCAGAAAAGGGCATTTAAAAGAAGAAGTGCTGTCACGTTTAATATAAGTCGGGTCTAACATTGGCAGAAGACGATTTGCGCATTGCTTGATATTCTACCTTTCTTTACCTTCTGTCTTGTTCGTGATTCTTGACGTCAAAATAGCAAGCGACTAATTTGATTCTTGACGTCCTTGCCGATAAGTTAAGCAACGTCATGGCTGCCTTTAATAACGCGGCAATTGCTACTATAACGTAATACAGACTCGTCCAATCCCGAAACCGAAGGCTCCGTCCAAACAGGTAGCGCAATAATCATCCGAGATCTCCTTTATTTAAAAAGCAAACGCAAAAGAACCCAAGCCTGAGTGGCACTGGAAAGGCGCCCACGGAGAGCAGGTCGCAATTACAGTTTAAAAGCGTGAGACGTATCAGCAGAACAAACTTCAAAAATAAGCACTCCCCCTCCCCATCTCCGCTGAAGCGAAAGTTGCGTAGAACAAGGCTGCTGCAACGTCGAAGCCGTCGCTACGCCAATCGCCTTTTTTCTTTCCAGCCAGGCTGGCAGAAAGGTTCGGCCATCCTTCTTCTTTCGAGAGAGGCACGCGGAGGAATCGTTTTCCAGAGGCGGATGACAGCCCCGCCATTGTCTTCTGACGTCTCTGGCTTGTGGTCCGCTCTAGCTCGAGTCTGGCTTTTTTCAAGGCTGCTCCATTGTTTGTATCGGTTATTGGCGAAGCGCTCCCTGCGTCGATGTTGTGGGGACGAGTGGGCTGCTCTTGTTAACGACAGGCGAAGTGGATCGAAGGGACGGCAGCACCTTTGGCGGAGAGCCACACGTCGCGCTGCGTTTGCGCGCCGTGGGAGGGTATTACGACTGTGGGCCGTCGGACCGTGACGTGTTCTGGAAGGTATTGCACTGACCGGGTTGAGCAACTTTCAGGCCATATTCGTCCTGGTCGATTTGCCCATGGTCATTGAATAGACGTGCTGGTGGTTCCCGAGAAGAGAAGACCGTGCTTTTCACTACGGGCAAAAATAAACTATAGCATCGCAGAATGCTCAAACTCCGTGAGAATGGGACGCTAGTGGTTGGGATAAAACACAAATGTTTGAGGACATGACGTTAAGTGTATCAAAGGATAATTGAGAAAGACGACATTTTTCTATAAGCCGACGTCTACCTAAGCCTAATATCGTCAAAACAAGAAAAAGGACATTGTGGGCGCTACTTTAGAACCCATTTTAGCGAAGAAAGGAAACAATATTCTCTTCCTTGCTGACACGTATCTCTTTTACTGATATAAATCTCACAGGCATCCAGAATTTCAGCTCTTATTTCGACGATATTTGGCTTAAGTAGATGTCGGGCTAATAGATAAATTTCTTCTTTCTCAAAGATCTTTTGATCCAGGAAATGTCATTTTCTGAAACGTTCCTGTTTTATCCCATCCACTATATAGCTTCACGTTCACACGGACGTTGAGCGTTCTGCAATGCAAAGCTTATCCACTCCTGCCGAAAAACATGGTTCTCTTTCCTCAGCAGCGCCCGGTGTACCTGCGAGCTCAAGTGACACAATGAGGTGGTAAGTGCCGCACATTATAACCTGTCACTCCACGTTTAACGAAATTGCGGAAATAGCCGATAGCGACACCGCAAAATGAATCACGAATCACGACGCAAGAAATCAAAACTTTAGCTGTTGTACACCTTTCCAGCGCTTATCAACCGAGAAAAAAAGTTCCAAGTCATTTAGCTGCGCACGCATGCGTGGCGTTTGATATATCACAGAAGAGAGCTATATATACTGCGGATATTCACAACGGGTTTCGCAGCCCAGCAGGCAGACATGGCAGCGCGCTGAAGGGGATCATTGTAATGGTCTATAGCCAGGACTGGTCTATACACCAACACACTGTTTACTGCGCGTGTGCACAAACCGATTTGCGTGAGGCGAAGCTTCTGCGCATGCGTGGTGCCGACAGCAGTACCACCGCAGTGGCGTGACGCAAGAGAGTAAAGTTGGTCTATAGCCCATGACATGCAGCTTAAATGAAACGCAGGGTGTGACGAGTCCCGAACGTCATGGTATTGCTCCGCCGCCATTAAATGGTCTATAGCCAATAAGAACGCCGAAGAAAGAATAGCAAAGGAAAAAGCGCGATCGTAATAACCCTGTGTTCCTTAAATTGGATTCTGAGATTGTCCATCTATGCTGATAACTCAATCTACAATCTCTAAGCACCCAAAAAAAGAAAACGAAATTACCTTTGCGGCCGGTTTCACTATTGAAATATGTAATAAAAGATTGTGACAAGCCCCTCTTTCTGTGCCTCGGAGCTGACACCACCGTCGAACGGCATTTTCAAGAAATACTTGCTGTATTACGTCTATTACGCCCAAACGATATGACGTTTCTTGCCAAATTATAATAAGCAGCGCGCCTACAAGAAAAGAGCAATAACAGTAACGTTCGTAATCTCCACGCAATTACCTCTTTTCTTTGGTAAAATTGCATTGAGGTGGCTGGGACCCGAAGATTCCCCCCCCCCCCCCTTCTATCTAAGAGAAAAATATTCCCGTGCCTTCCTATTGCTGCGAGTTCACTATGACGCCTTGCCATCTGGAACTGGTCATTTGTATTCGTAAAAGCTCAACAAACAATATGCCATCAAAAACAAGCTCCTACAAAGAGCCCTTGAGTGCCCCTTTAAGCTGAGTAGCGACTATAATTGAGATTTGCAAGGTTGCATTTAAAGGCTGGTACAGCCCTGACGCATTTTGCACCATGCCTTCTGTACAATTGGTAACGTAAAAACCCCTTTTTTTGGGGGGGGGAGGGACGGCGGCGGGGGGGGTAATTGTGTGATAAGTCTGGACGCAAAAGCGTGGTTCAAAAGCTTTACGACCAAGAGAACGATGTACAGCCTCACCGCGACAGCAGGGCGCCTCACTCAGTACTCTCATTGGCTGGCGTAAAAAATCATGTGACCATAGCGACAACCGATGGCATTCTCGTCAGACGTGGCGGTATCAGTCTCGGTACGTAGGAGATTGTACCGCGAATTACCAGTCCAAAAACGTACTGTTTGTATGATGATTTTGTCAGGTAGGATCAAAGTACATATCGCCGCAAGACACACAGTATTATTCCACGTCTTTTTTTTATTTATCTCTTACTTGTAGCAATTTTATGAGACTGGAGACGTACAAGAAACAACGTAGTAGAAGGTCTTGATGGTGCTTGATATGTCCTGTTTTTATCGTCCTGTCTTTGGAATTTGTATAATGCCCTTTTTCACAAATAAAGCTTACTGCGTCGTATTCATACTTTTATATGATGGTACTCTCTTACAGACAGAACCGAAGTAGCTAAGATAGGGTTCAGGTTCTCGTTGAAGATGATCAACGTATTTACTCTTGGAAGACTGACATTCCAAAATGTGTCTAAAACCAGAGTTGCCACGGGAATGAGCAGATGAGCGGTTGTTTGCAACTGGGCTGGGTATAAAGCATAGCACTTTTTCTGGGAACCTTCGCATCCGCAACAGGGTCTGATCTGCGTTATCCAATCTAATTGTTTATATATTTTTCGCAACTTACTTTGCTTATTGCCACTCACTTTTTGTCACTGCTTCTTGCTTTTTGCTTTTCGTCACGACAGCTATAGTCTGTTTAAACATAGGAATGTGAAGGAAAACCACACTCAAAAGGTTCCCACACTCCTTGACTGGTGGTTATGTTCTTTCCACTTGTCTGCTTTCCACTGTTCGCCCTGCTAAATTGAAAAGTGTAAAGGGCTTTGTGGGAGAAGCTTGCTTTAGTATTCATAACCTGCTACAGAGTATGAAATAGATAAAGAACCAATTGGCACGGAACCCTCCAAAAAGAGGAAACAAAAAGTACATTATTCAATACCTGTCCTCTGTGGTTCCTCGAGTAATTCATCGGAACTGATGGGCTCTTTTAGCATGCGGAAGGTTTGTGATCGGCAGAAAACATATATAGCTCTAAATCTATTTGAAGTTAGTGGGCGGTTCTCATTGGTAGTTTATTTCAGGATACGTTACTAAGTCGAAAAAGCAAAAAAAAAAAAGGCGAAATGAGAAATTCAATTTTGCATGACGAAGAGATATTCTCCCAACTAGTGGTCGCCATCTGATTAATGCGTAAAGTACGTGCGCTGAATGTTATGTGTACCGCACGCAAGCATCTATTAACCAAAAGCTATTCATTACTTACGGGAACATTGCTTCGCCGACTGCCGTTAAACAATGTTCATGCTGCGGCGATCTTTTGAGCTACCCCAACTATAGTCGGTGACAGGTCAAGAACGTGAACTTTCCTCCTCTTTCACTTCACGAGTGAACGGTGAGCGGCGAGCCTCTACCTCTTCTCCTAGTGAGGTGGAGAGCTTCCATCCTTATTTTTTCCGAGTCATCCTTTAGCTTTTCCGGTATGTATAGATTGCGAATTAGAATAGTTATTGCGAAATCAGGAAGTGAAAATGATGCCAAAACCAACATTCACACATATTCGCGCTTTCCAGCGCCGTGACGTCAGTGGAAGGCAGGCTTGCATGCTTGAGCGGGCAGTCTCAAAAATGGACTATGCCGAGCATGTGTTTCGTGCTGCCGTGCGGGTGCTGGAGCGAGCTTCCAAATATTTCATTTAATACTCTGAAACTGCTCTGCTTGTAATCAGTTGGAAACAAAGTCTACAGTGCAGAGAGTCCACCAGACCTAGACCTGTCCTATGTTCCCGCCTAAGCAGCGAGCCAGACTCCCAGGGAATAGAACAGTATACGTATGAAACAGGTAATAGTGATTCGTATTGCAGCTCTAAGGGGCCTATTGGGATGTGTTGCTGTACCGAGCGCCACAAAAAAAAAAACAATATAAATTTGGAAATGCCAAATAAATGAACCTCAATAATAATTTAAATACAGAAATGAACACTAAAGAATAAAAAAGAGGATAGATATTATACTTTGTTTTTAAATTCAGTGTTTCGCTATAGTTTATGATTTTACAAAACAATTGTGACCCAGGAATCTCACCAGGTCCGGATCAAGGTACATAGGAAATTTGGCATAATCCCACAGATCAGAAGACGAATTAGAATGGTAGATCCGATTATGGCAATAGGCAATAGTCATGACACAAAATAATGATATACACGAGAACGCAGACTTGTTTGTTTGTTTTTAACATAGTTACACATACATGAAAGAGTGGACTACGAATCGCAATGTTGGTGAAGGCAATGTACACTAAATAATACTGTGAGAGAACCCGCGTTTAGATGCATTTTTTTCTCATTCATATTTATATTTTCGCTTGCGTTTTGACGCGCCTAGTGGCGCCGTTTTTTTTATGTGCGCTTATTTTTCACTTGGCAGTGGCCAGACTTGTACGTAACGCGTTACAAATAAAGCGTTACTTCTTTCAGTAACGAAGTAACGACTTAGTTACTTTTCGAGAGAAGGAACGATTAATGTATTTTCAGTACTTTTTCATGAGTATCTAGTAACGAGTTACTTCTGGATAGGAACGTGTACAATAAAAGCTACCCTTATTGGTTTTCACCCATCTCGCGTCTCTGACTTTCACGGCAAAAAAGCACCAACAAGAAAACCATAAAGATACCCATGAACACGTTAAAAAAGGTAGGCATTATTAACGACGCGAAATATTAGAAGGCGGCTACTGCTTCAGAAGAACGACACATCCAGAGACACGAAAGAGTGACTCGTTAGTTGTGATCTAATAACGTGTTCCTTTTGAATATCAGTAACAAGTAACATACTTAGTTACTTTTAGATCGAGTTGCGAGGAACGTTATTTAGTCACTTTATTTCACTAACGTGTATAGGTCTGATAAAAGTGGGGCCGCGGACCAGGCGCCACTGGAAAGATGGCGGCCGTGCGCGGGCCGACCGGAACGCTTTTGCGGGCCAAATGTGGCCCGCAGGTCGGATTTGGAGACCCCCAATATAAGCCATTAATCGCCGTCTGCTCCCTGCCGTCAATGTCTACCGGGCCGTGGAAGGTGTTCTGAACATGCGCAATAACTTTGACTCGCATTTTTCGCCTGAACGATAAGCGCTGGAAGGGCGCATTGATCAGCTGCAAGACAGTTAGTTATCACGTGGCGACTGCTACGTAAGCACCTTTATCTCATCTAAACAGATATATGCTCGACAAAACTATATTTTGTTTCACTTTAGGTCTGAGCGCGGCCGATTGTTATAATCCGAAGGGCCAATCAAACAGCGCAAAAAGCGCAGCGTCATGGCGTGCTCTCTGTGCTTGATAGGACTGGCCGGCAGAGGAGCACGCACACAGAGAAACGGCGAATACCGGCTGGTCCTATCAACTGCAGAAAGCACGCCATGACGTTGTGCCTCTTTCGCTGTTTGATCGGCCCTTTAACTCATAACATCGGCCGCGCTCGGACTTAAGCTGAAACGAAGCATAGCGAAACGGCTTTGGCACTTAGCTGCGGAACTTGTCGTAAATTAGTCTGTGAAACTTATTTCTCTGTTGTTTCTTTTTTATTCGGTATTTTGCGTGTATAAAGTTAGAGTGTTTGATGCGTGTATGTGTGTGTGTATCTTTACTTTTTGTCTTTGTCGTGATGCACCACCAGAAAGGCATGTTGCTCTTGGTGGCCATGAATAAATAAACTCTTCGTTCCTCCCAACAAACACGTATCGATATACGTCTTAATAAACGGCTATTGTGTTTAAGCCTACGATGCCCTGCTAACGCCGAACGACCTTTATACTATAATGGTTTTGGTTATCTTCATACTACGATGGACATTTGTTTTTATACTACATAAAAAAACCTGTAGATTTGTCGGTACGCACACACAAATCGCGACCTAACGCGGACCATCGCACACATCCACACACGCCCACCACCACCACCGTACCACGCAAGAGTCCTCTCCGCAATGAATGGCTCGCAGAGTTCATTCAGAGATGCGCCGCCTCGCATTTGCCTCCTCCTCTTCCTTTTTTTTTTCTTTTCAATTTCCTGCGTTTTGTTTTCCTTTCTTATCTTACACCCGCCTTGCCTGTCAGCTTTCCTCGATACTTTAGAAAAGGTTTCACGGGGCGCCGGTCCTACCGAATTCCAGTGCATAGTGGTCGACTCCGTATCATACCAGCGCACGCACGCATACAGAGCCCCGTCGTGGCGGCCAGCAGCGATTACCGGAACACCGCGGGGTCTTTGCTGGCGCTTCTGGAGCGGAAGAGAGCCGTAGATCTGTCGGCGGGGGGCGCAGTCGCCCGTCGATCCCGGCGCCGCGGGGGCCCGGCTCCCCGCTCGGCCGCTTTCTTTCAATTGGCACATCTATCACGGGCCGAAGGGACCGCGGGGAGTCCATGTAACCTGCTTGCTACGTGCTGGTGGCGGTTTCTGATGTCCATCGCTGCTCGGTGTTTTTGGGCATCCCGGTGGCCGCGTCCTCTTGGGCCGAAAAAAATGTGCCTCAGCAATGTACTATCGTGGACACTGTTAGCTATAACACGGCAGCGGCGGCCGTCCCGTACCCCCAGCGCCCCATAGCAGGCGCCGTCCGAAACTCCGCGCATGCGCCGTGTGGCGGACTCGCTCTTCCCGCCTGCGAGCACACCCTCGCTTTGTCGCCTGCAAGGCACGCAGCAGACGACGCCACAGCGCTCGCCAAGTTTTCCAGCGAACCACCGTGTAAGAGGAGCCCACGGTTGATTCCCTGATTCCGCTGGCTAAGGATAAGCATCGGCACTAAATATAATATCACGGTAGATTAAATTTTTTTATGGGACAAACTTGCAGTTATAGTCCTTTCACTTTAGGTCTAAGCGCAGCGGACGCTACGAGACGATAGGACCAACCAAGCAGCGACAAAAGCACACTTTTGCACCTTATTGGGTCCCCCGGTGATGCACTCCGTGACGTTGCACCTTTGCCGCTATTTGATTGGTTCTGTCGTTTTGTAGCGCACGCTGTGCTCGGACTTAAGGTGAAACGGAGTGTAACAGTCTATTTCCGTATCACACCTGCTGCGCTCATACTGGTTTGCGAACGCATATTGTTAAAAATGCATTGCGCACGCCTAATTCTCAAAAAAAAAAACATGGACAGGGGTAGTGGCGCAATGACTCTGCAATCTGCCCCAATAAAAATCACCGGTTGAAAATGGGTTTGAGACCAGTTCGCTATGGCATGGGTACCAGACGAGCAGTACTGTGGCATTGCCCGCTCTGCGCCTAGCAGACGACAAAGCGAGGGTGTGCTCGCCAACGGGAAGAGCGAGTCCGCCACACGGCGTATGCGCGGAGTTTCGGACGGCGCCTGCTTAGGGGCGCTGGGGGTACGGGACGACCGCCGCTGCCGTGTTATAGCTAACAGTGTCCACGATA
>JAZHYW010046365.1:0-19641 GCA_037355805.1 Ixodes ricinus
GTTGACAGTCTGACATTCCTGTATCTCCATTAATAAACATGGCATATATCATATTCAAAATGCCATCATAAAGAGCGTTTGGCCAATCGCGGATGGTCGACAACAACTAGGCTTTTGGTCGCGCACGTCGCCAATATCAAGTATTTCCTGGCGACCACAGGAAGATTTCACCGCGTTCACTTAGCATCATCCGTGCTGTGTATCTTGGCAGACTAAGGTTCATTTACCCATGTTAAAAATTTCGAAGTAATATAATCAAACGTTCATAAACAAACTGCTTCATTTTAAAGAAGATAAAACTTCTTGCCCATCAAGCCGGCGCCATATTGCGTCTCTTTTTCTTGGTTGCCAACCGAGGATAAGTTCTCCGCCGAACCTGGGGGTCTTCTAGACGAATCGCTGACACTCGGCCATACTGACTATGGAAACGTCCTCGTTTCCCATAGGTCTTCATTGTCTTCTGCTTGGCAATTGGCCGATTATGCCTTCGTCTAGTGCGCTTTTGTTTGCTTGTTCTATAGGGCTCGGAGTGGGCTGCTGACCTTCCCCCTTTCAGAACAATGTCTATATCGAAGAGGTTCGTACAACCGAGCTCGTCTAATCTCATAGCAAAGCAGTCACTGTGCTCGTTGAGCACCTTGATCAGGGCTTGACGTTCCTGTGCAGTCACGCTGTCGCCAATGGTAACCTCGCTTTCGTCCAATGGAGCGAAGTTCTTCAACCTTGGGTCGAGAGTGCCCACCCCTTTTAGCGGATCGCATTCGTTTGTGTCCACCTCCTCCGCACGCCTTAGGCTTGCTCTTTCCTTTAGCACCTATAACTGTGTCGGCGTTGTTCGCCACAGGTACGGTGACCTTAGTGCTCGTGATGTGAAGCAGGCTGTCGGTGATGGAGTCCTTTCGCTGTAAAATGAAGTCAACATCACGCTCGAAGTCGCCCCTGACCACAATGAAGTTGATGGAATGCGGCTCGAGGCCGACGTCTTCTTTGGCGGACATTTTCGTGCGCTGTCCTTGCAAACATAGTTCGAGGTCCTTGAGCATCTCGTCCTTTTTGTCCATGATCTGAAAGGCGTCATCAACCTTGAGGTAAGCTATGTTGGGCAGCTCCGTCCACGTTCGTCCGATGATTACTGGTATGTGTTGCGCAGTGTCCGGGACGACATGAAGCTCGACGTCTTCACCCCTTAGGCCATCCATTTCGGTCTCTGCACAAGATTTAGAGAGGCCTTTGACAGGGTTCTGGCCGAACCCGTGAAGGTCCAGGTCATCCGCTTCAAAGTTGGAGCAACATCCCATTGCGTCAGACGCTCTAATGGTGCACACGGAGCTCACAGTGTCCACAAGTGCGTCGTAGCCTTTCTTGTTGATAGAAGCTGCAGTCTTTATGTCCTTCACCTCAGCTCGCGCGCAGGTAGCCCGCGACACGACGTATTGCGCTGAGTGGTTTGCCTTTACGCTCTCCGGAGCCTTTCCCTATAGTGGTCGTGGCGCAATCTTTCACGATATGCCCATACTTGCGACACTCGAAGTACCTTCAGTCTTGACAGCCACTTTCGTCTCTACTGCTGCCGATGCTAACCTTGCTCCGCCTTGATTTGGTTCACGGCTGCTACCATGGGAACTTTGGACGGCGGCATCGTCTGACTCCAGGTTCTTAGCTGCCCCCAGGAGGTCCAAAGACGTTGCGAAAGTCGCTGCTTGAAGCCGCAGGATCGCAGCGTGGTTCATGTTCCGAAGTCCCGCAGTTATAAGATTTCGCCATTCTGAACTCATTTCCTTGACGTCACACTTCGAGCAGAGGAGGCTCTTGTCGAAAAAATATTCAGCGACGGACTCATGCAGTCTTTGTGTCCGCCGGAGCATCCTCTTGTAGAGTGCGAGGGGGTTATCGTCGTCGTCGGGGAACAGCTTCTGTAGTTCTTCTGACCATTTCGACCAGGTTTCCAGTCGCTTCCCGGACACTCGATGCCACGTGAGAGCCGTCCCGCTCACCTTCGATGACGCAACAGCGGGCGTTATTCCATCGCTCCACCCAGCCTGCGCCGCCACCGTGTTGACATGACTCACATCTGATACCCAGTCTCGCGCACCTTCTGTCATGGCACTCGCTGCCAAGTCCGGCCTCGCGGTCACCGATGCGAAGCCCGGTTGCGACGTTCTCAACTGCACGTTGGCAAGCTGCTCGGCAACTGTCGCGAGGGTCCGTATGAGTTCGGAAACAATGGAGGCGCACCACCGCCCGTGAAGAAGACTCAGATTCGTCGGCGTGAACCTGGCTGTCGCAGCCACCACTGCTCCGGGAAAGTTCAGCTGTAATCCCACTTCTGAATGTTAAAGATTTCGAAGTAATATCATCAAACATTCATAAACAAACTGGTTTATCTTAAAGACGATAAAACATTTTGCCGATCAAGCCGGCGCCATCTTGCGTCTTTTTTTCGTGGTTGCCAACCGAGGATTAGTTCTCCGCCGCACCTGGCGGTCTACTCGACGGATCGCAAACACCCATACTCGCGCTGATGACTCCATGTGAATACTTCAAGACTATGGTTGTGGATTAAAGGTCTCAGAAAAAAATACCGCTTCGTGCTTCTTGCGTGATCCGTTTGACACCGACTAGCATGGAGATGCAAGTTTTGGGGGAAACATGGCGGCAGCTGCCCAATTAACTGTAAGAAAGGCTCCCCTCCCCGTAAAGGGTGCTTCGTCATGTACGTTGGCTGTGGCTGCTTCTAAAGGACGAGTTTCAGGGGCTTCCTCGGCGGTAAGCTGGCAAGTACTGCCGCGTTTATCGTTTTGCTCGTGCTTTGTGCGGCTCATCTCTTTCGGCCTCCTGCTAAAGAGATAAGGAAACTCTTTTGTTTTTCCTCAACCAACCAGTCCTTCGAGTAAACACCTCAGGTTCCTCAAGCATAAAACATAAAGTCGTTTATGTTTACAACCACCAATTGCTGTTAGAAAAAGAAAAAGAAAGGCTGTGTTTATGTAGTGTGCATTTCCTCTTCGTCCCTCAATTTTGGCCCCGGCCTACCTCGAACTAACAGCGTCCCCCTTTCAGGTGCTTTGATTGGCGTCCTCCCGCATTAGCGTTCACATATTTAAACCAGTCCGTCCATCTCACCTATGCGAATATGTTTACCCCTTAATGGAGGACAGTAGTCTGCCGTCCTCTGCAGTGGAACAGTAAAGCGCTTTTATCGCAGCGTCAAGCACGTGTACAAGGAGATCCCGGTGTACAAGATCATCCCGGTGTACAAGACCATCCCCATTATCAAGACCATCAAGGTGATCAAGGAGGTGCATGTGCCCAAGGAGGACCACGACCACCACGACCACCACGACCACCACTACAAGGTAGTGTGGCAGGACCCGTCCAAGGAGGAGTGGCAGGGCTCCTCCGGCTGGCAACCACCGGTCTACAAGGACGGCTGGAAGCCGCAGTCCGGCTGGGAGCCCGGCCAAGGCTGGGAATCCTCCGGGCCCTGGAAGCCCCAGGACGAGGGATGGAAGTCTCAGGACGAGGGCTGGAAGCCCTGGGACTCATCGGGGTGAGTTCGTGCGTCCTCAGAGCTGTGATCAGACTGCGCCTTCCGCACGCCTGCCTGGAGACGGTTGTTGAATTCAATGAGGAGTTCACGGAGAGGGTACAGCTGCACCAAGCAATACATTTCACGACAGCGCTAAACTGGGAGGAAAGACTCCGATATCCGCCTGCGCATTTCTAATGCCCAGCCGCACCAAACACGCCCGTCCATTAGAGCCACCACAGATACGAGCGGCGCCAACTTTTTTGCCAGTGACGAAAACTGCGCTCGCGACATGTCGCAGAGCGATGTCCCTAACAACAAGGCCCCACAGCTCTTCTAAAAGTAAGACAAAATTTATAGAAAAATGGCCGGCTAATAATCTTTGCCTTAGCTTTATTTTCTTTTTTTCAATTTGTTCTTTTGCTCCACAAAAAAAAAGAAAAAAAAGAAAGCTCGAGTTTAAATTAAGTTTTAAACAGCCTCTGTTCGCGCCTTGTGCCGCCTGAACTCCATGGGACGAATATGCTGCGAATAACCGACGAATTTTGCCCAGCGGCTTTTGCACGGCGCGTGGAATCAACACAGTGGCTGCTATGTCGCCCGCAAAGCGAGCGTGCCGTCGGGCGGCGTTCGCCAGTTATTCGTCGCAGGTGCGCTAAAAATATTTCTGACCCCGGTGTTTTAAGGCGCTGACTTTATTTATATTTTGTAATAGTTCTGAAAATGGTGTGTTTGTGTCTGTTTGTACAGCCTGAAGTTAGTTTGCCTAAACTGGTGACTTGTCTCTCAGCTGTAGATGAGCAATTTAGCCAGTGCAGTACAACCGCTAGCCCGGGGGCTTTAACTTGCACCACACAGTAGTGCTACACGACCGCATGCCGGTACGATGCCCATACAGATTGAAACAAGCAGGGGTGACGATCAAAATAGTCCTTAAAAGAAAGTTCGGCAGTCTCGCCGCTTCATCATCGAGACCTTCTTTAGAACATTCAGAAGCGCCAATTTTTCCCAACCGGAAATCACAGCAAAGAGGGAACAGGTGGATGGCGTAGCTGGCCAAAGCTCGCATGCTGAACTTCGTGAGGGGGTTAGGAAGGGGTAACGAGACTCAGATATAAAGAAAACCCTTCGCAGCTCCATTGCAAGGCCCACCCCATATGTCGTCCGTCATTTTGTTATGACCTCTCGGTCATAACAAAAAGTAACGCAGGATCTAACTATTCAGACCATCGGCCAATCCCCTTTTAGGTAAGTGCCGAAAGGACCTTCGCAAACAACAACAGTCGCCTGGTTCGTCCTTCTGTGTGTCTCCAACTTTTTGGTCCTCGTCTTTTTGCGCCATTGCGGCTAATATGAATCGGCAACTCGGCCAAGCTATCCTAACACGCGGATATCCATAAAACCGGACACGTGAGACGCGCCCTGAATCCCAGCCGTCCTCAAACGCACCGCCCGGCCGACGACAGGAGAAAAGACCGACAGGACGACGAGCCTCTTTCGCACGACCGTCGCTCTCAGACACGCGTCCTTTTTGGTTTATTTTAGACACTCGCCGGCTCCCGTCAGGCATGGGTCAGTCTTGGGGCGCTACGTACGTGACATGAGCGGGAACACAATGTCTTGCCAATCACAGATCCGACTTCCTCGGACACCGATCAATCGGGTCTCTGAAGGGAAGGCGCGCTTCGGCAAGGGCAGTCGGGCGCAACTGCAGAGACGCAAGGACGAACGACGTGCCTCTGCGGGGGAGTCCGGGCGGCCCAGAGCGGCGCCGCGCGTGAGCGGCTCACCCCTTGCTCTTCGCAGGTCCTCCCACCCCGGAATCGAGCGGCGCAACGCCACCGCCAAGGATGCCAAGAACTGACCGTTGAACCACTCAAAGCAGGCACATTAACCAGACTACTAGTCCCAGAGCGTCCCGGTCTTCGCGGCGGCGCATCGGCTCTTCTACGAAACGCTCCAAGATCACACGCCCGTCCCCACGCAGCGTCGAAGCGCGCGATACAGCGCCGTTCTCCGATCCTCGGGACTGTCCTCGAGAGCCTCGTCCTTTCTGCACAAACTTCCGGGAAAGCGAGGCGAGACTCTGTTTCGGAAGGAGGAACCCCGCTGTCCTCGCACCTACCCGGACGCCGGGCCGCCTCGAATAAAAAAGATGGACGTCGTCGCTCGAGCACATGGTCGTCCGTGCGTAGCTCTCCAGTATAGCGTGCTCGGATGAGTAGCCACGTTTCTAGCAGAGCAACTGGTGGAAAAGTTTCTGCTGCGCTCCGACAAATAATTTTAACCGATTTATCGGTGCCCCTTAAAATCGGTTGATCGGTCCAATGAGGAAGTAGAACAATGGTTAGAATACTACGAAATTATACTACGGTCAGGGAAGACAATTGAGCTTCTTTGAAATCATTCTTTCATAGGTTCTCGCGCGAAACCACACGTTGCGGGGATCGACGAGCGACCACCTAAAGACAAGTCCTGCGCATCCCCCGCTCGATCCCCGCCCACGCTGAAGCTCGACCAAAGTAAAGGCTCTCTTATACTTCGACGTCAAGCGTAGCAATTGCAGCGCAGAGCGTGGGCCTTTGATTGGCCGGCGAGCAGGAAGTCGATATCTGCGATTAATCAGCATCAGTGTGCGCTGCGCTACGCCCCGTTTGCTACACTCGACGTCGGTGCGTAAGAGAGCCTTCGCGTGGCCGTCTGCTAGCGTGGTTGTGACAAGACGGGCTGGCGGTGATATTGACGCAAGATAGGCCGAGCTGCCTGGATCCACTAGTGGGCGGGAGTCCTTGAGATGCCACGATAAGCTTTCAGGCGAGGGGCCAGCGCTCGTGGTGTGCACGCGCCACCCAAAACACCTCGAACCGTCCACTTCCCACAATGGTCTTGGCATAACCTTAGCGTTGCGGGAATATTACAATTGTATGCAACCTTTGATTAGGAAAGGATCGAAATAAATCTATAGGACATATTAGAGGCGTTAATAGGCCAGCCACTACATACTAAGTAACTGAAATGCGTGAGATCTTTCCTATAGTATTCACTGGTGGCCATAGCTGTGTGCGCGACTGCTGAGCGCAAGCTGACGGCGAGCTTCCACGGTTCTTTTGAAACGTGCATTCCACACCATCAGGATCGCCGGTCTTAGCATCATATGAATATGAGCTCCTTCTGAGCCTTTATACATATAATAAATACGTTTCGTATATATACAAGCGCGGCCTCGAATAGGGCGTCCACAGTGTCGAGCTGAGAACAGCGGGGACAGTTGTCACGCCTCCAGCGGGAGTTTCGTATACTTTCGACAACGCTTCGGCGCCTCGTGCACCTCGAGTGCGCAGCCCAAGCACGACAGAAGGCATGGACCGCCTGCTGGGGACGTTCCAAAGACATTCTGTCGCGAACCATAGATATATTTTTAGAAATCTAATAAGAGGTACTTGAAAAATAATAATATACAAGAAACAGGTGCTGCTTTACTCAGCCTTCCTTCCCTTTCCTGTACGATGTGGCAATTGCCGGTTTGAGTTGAGCTAGTTGGCACGTATCCCGGACGGTGAGGATACAGTTTTAACACTAAACGATTACACAGGACAAGAGATACAAGCAAAGCTGCAGACTTGTTCCTTGGTATTTCCTCTTCCCTCGGTCTATAGTCTTGTCCCTCATCCAATCGACCACTACATGCTTATGAGATTTGATAAATGGAAAGCATTTGACACACTCATTGATTACGACGAGGAATACATCGCAAAAAGAACACAAAAATAATATAAATTAAATAAAAAGTGACCTAAGAAAATAACACATCACCATTCACTTCAAGTCATTGGGCCTCCGCACATTGTAGATTTTATTTGTGTGTGTGTGTGTGTGTGTGTGAAGCGTGCTCAGAGGACTGTTACTATGAGTCGCTGGGTCGCACCACAACTTTGTTTTTCTAGTTGTGATTGAAGGACTGCTGACACAGTCGTCTGTACTTTCTTCGATAGGCCTCAAGCATCTCGTGTGCGTGCGATTTTTTTTTCTTTTTTTGCAAGAATGCTGAGTTGGTGAAGACTGGACTCCACTCACATGTCTTGCAGAGGGCCGACAGGTGTCCCGCTGATACGCCTTCCACGGCCGCTGCGTGTTCTATCATTAATACATCGGCCGGGTCAGGATGTCGGTCAGGATATCCGGATGATCTCCTAGTAGGCGTGTCCGAAAATATTTGAAAGAAACTCTAACACACACGCAGCAAAGAAACAGTTCCGGAAAAGACTCGAAAGAAAACAGCGGTGATCTCATACATTCACTCATAGAGATAATATGCTATGCCCCAAAGAAGACCTACTCCATGCCACCGAGTGAACGCGTGCACTACCGCATTCCTCTATCGTGCGGCAAATGTTACATCCACGAAACGGGCCAATGTATTCGCAACTTTCACAGCCTATAGGGGGCGCGCTAGTTCCCATCAAAACGGCTGTCATCTGGATGTTCGCCGCAGAATAGGAAGACGAGGTTGTGTCTGCGACGCGCAGGTAATTCTAATTTTGTGAAATACGAGAGATATGAGAGCCGTATCTGCCCATGTTGCTGTACATCGCTGTCCAGGTTGCTTACGCGAGCGTGGTTTCGTTTAGCGCCTCCAAGTCCCACGTTAGCGCCAGTATGTTTAAGACGGTCGCAGCCATCCACAAAGCATCGCGTGCCTGGATGACTTGAACCAGACGGAGTGTGCAGCGTCGCTTTCTGATCGGCCAGGAGACCTCGAGAGATGAGCCCGCCTTACTGGCGCCGACAGAAGAACGCGCGGACCGCGCTGGCTGACCTTGGCCCACTTACGAGAGACAGCCACGCCCTTTCAAAGTACGCCCTCCGCTGGTAGAACTGCAAATTCCACGCGGCTGCGTGAGCAAAACACACTATCAAATATCCGTAACTTTTCTGATATGAGCTTCCAGGGCCGGCTTGCTAGAAACAGCGTCTTAGTTGATACTGGCTGCAAGAAAGCGTTCCATGCCTCGACTTGAGACGCCACTCCGCTCGTGCTTTGGCAGTGCTTTCTTTCACCCTGTCGTAGCTGAAACGCTGCTTGTATAGACGCTTTGCAGCAGCTGCGCATGGGCGCCGCCATAAGTGACCTTCAGTTTTTGTTCCCTCTTATTACGTTCGCTTCACGTCATCGTCGCCACAGCAGGACAGGTTATTGCGACTTTAGGTGCTACTGTGTCCTCCTCCCCAGCATAGGCCCCTGTGGAGGCTCATAAACGCCCGCTTCAGTGGCTCGGCATTTCGGCAAAACAGGGGAAGGTCGGCTATGGCGGCTCAATCTGGCGCGTGTGCAAAGCGTCTATAGACCAACGCGCTGTTTCTGCAGCAAGCCCACACGAGGTATGGGCATTGCGCGTGCGCAGAAACCAGATGCGCGTCTGCGCATGCACCCTGCCGCAAGCAGCGCCACGAATGCGGCGTGACGTCAGACCGATCTCAGCAGGCAGTTATACTTCGTTTCAGCTTCGGTCCAGACGCAGCCGATGCTAAAAGTGCAAGCTCCGGGCTT
The DNA here is from genome assembly GCA_037355805.1 of Ixodes ricinus. Lineage (NCBI taxonomy): Eukaryota > Metazoa > Arthropoda > Arachnida > Ixodida > Ixodidae > Ixodes > Ixodes ricinus. The sequence continues at coordinate 9,078 of JAZHYW010046365.1, forward strand.
TCAGCGTCCCTCCCAAGCACGCGCGCTCGTGCAGGGCAGGCACTGTTCAGGGCCACATGCTCGCGCTTGTAGCATCGGCTGCGTCTGGACCCAAGCTGAAACGAAGTATAGACACCGCGATGCACCAAGGAGCTCCAGCGACAACCCCGCTGGAGCTCTGCGCGTGCGGAGCACGAGAAGGCACGAGCCCTCGCATGCACGACCGTCTGCCTCCTGTCAACCAAAGTTATGGCGGCGACACGGATGCACCCAACGCCGTGCGAGGTCGGTATATTGCAAGCGCGGCGCCCCGACTGGTGCCCCGTGCGTACAAGCACGTGCAGCGAGGGCGTGAACATAGCTCTGGCAAGCATTGCACGTACTTGCCCGGACGAGCAGAGACATGGCGGCCGCCACATGCCCTGCTTGCAATCACTCCGTTCCTCCTTACGATGTACCGCGATAGACGCTACGAGCTACACGAGCCAATCCCTAGTTTGTAGCTTGTCTCGCGACTTCGAGCTCCTCGTGCCGCTCCCGCTCATCTCTTTTGTAGTAGGCTGGATCGCGGATCGAGGCTTGTCTTGCTGAGGTCGAGTCGCACCACCGGCAGCCATCACTTGACACCACCAAATGTATCAAACCCTATGGGAAAAACGCGAATAAGTGCCGTTACCCCCGTTTCTAAGTTGTTCTCGACGATGACGTTTTGGCTGCTTTTCGGGAAGCCTGTCAAAACGCCTTGTGCACAAATATTAAAACTGACCGCCCTCGCAGTTCTTATCTTATAAATAAATGTTTTATGGTCGAGAGTGACTCCGCTGGGCGAAAAATGTCGTGTAACTAAATAAAACAAGAGTTACCTAGAGTTACCGTGGAGTCGGTGGCGGTTTCGATGAGTTTGGTTTAGCAGACGACAAGCTCGAAGGATTTGCTACGCGGAATTCGCTTCCTCCCGTAAAGCCCCTATCCAGATATCTTTTGGACATTCATCAACTTCTGGCCTTCCCCGAGGACGGTCTCATTGACGGCAAGTTTCTTTGTTTACTCCACTACGAGAGCAAGCTTGCCAGCTCAGCCGTGGGTACTCTGGCACGTTGGATTTTTTTTAATTGGCGTTCGAACGATTGACAAATACGGATTCGATCTCCAAACACCCGATATAAGGATCGAAGCACATCATATAATACTTGCCTTCGAGCACCGCGTAGAAGCTTCGATATTCGTACGTTTGTGTGTTTCTCTCATAGACTCGCGTGTATTGCCTGGTGTCAAGTAATGGCCGCCGGTGGTGCCACCGACGGGCTCCCGATCTGCGATCCAGCCTACTACAATAGAGATCAATGGTCGCTCCGCCCAACCGGGAGGACACGTGACACCCTCAGTGCTATGAATTGGCTCCGGTGTCTCGTAGAGTTCTTTGCGGGCCATCGTAACGTGAAACAGAGTATGGAAACCGGGCCCAGGTTCTGAACAAGGTTCAAGAAGTTCACCATTCGCCGAGTTGGCTGCAGTCTCTACAGAATTTTGAAGAGAAGCACCGAGTTTGCGGGTCTATAGACCGACATTCATCCCACTTTCCGCCGATCGCTATGTCGGCTTCGTCCTCCAAAACCATCCGCGATTCCGGAGGCCTTAAAATCCACCTAGAAAAACCTTAATGTTTTTCGCCCGAATTCTATAATTATTTCGGGCCATAAACACGAATGTCCATAGAAAAATTCCCCATCTGCTCAAGCGTCCGAAGGGTTCCCCAAATATATAAACTATTTCAAATTAGTACTTTGGTGAAACAGGTGGTGAACCCGGTAACGGGCTGTGGTGGGCCGATAAACCTGACGTCGCTAAATCTGGGGAAATAGCACCAAGGTCCCAATAGGGTCGCCGTTTCGGATCATGTGATGAGCAGTTTCTCCTTGACTTATCGTGGTCGGTCGTTCCAAAATCGCAGTAGCAAGTTGCTTTACAAAGGCATTTCTTGTATAGACCGTTTTACTGAAAGAGGGCGAAAGAGAAGACCGGAAAGGGCTACCGGCGCTTTTCCCCTCGATGGTGCGCTAGAAAGATGGAAAGTCCCGGATGAGAGGCTTCGCCGCCCGTGGCGAAGCCTCTCATAAACACCTTCAAGCCGGAGTGAGCTGCCCTCGATCGTTGCCTGAAATGTTTATAAACGTTTTGTTTGAGGATCTGTCGACGAGTGTGTCCTTTGTCTAGAACTAAAAACAGCAAACTCGAGGTGGGCCTACTGCCGGGGAGAGTCGATCAATGATTCAACGATTCGAAATCGATGCATGAGCATGTTTCAACTTTCAGCAACAGAAATTGAAGGTTTATTTCCAGCTACATTATGTACTAATTGCAAAAATAAGAAGAATCCAGTCGCACTGTGACGGTCAACGTAGGTTTACGGCTCTCTGATATCGCGCAGGAGATCGCGATTCAGGAAAACCGATAGAACTAACGTTTCGACAATTTCCCGGTGGCGGAAATGAGCCTTCAACTAAGTGTTGTAGATGATAAAACCGAGTCAGTGTCACCACTTTAAGATATCAATAATAAGATAAATTCAGTTACAAAAAATTACAAGCTGAACCAGCAATTATCACGAAAAAACTTGCACGCACCTTGCGAACGTACCCATGTTCATCGACGGTACAGTGTTCGGTGCGCGCTCCATTCACAAAATGTTCCGAGCACATTGGAGAGGATGGCGTTGGGGAAAAGTATTTTCAGTTACGGACTCAACCCACTGCCGCCGGCGATCAGGGTCATGTGGAAAGCGATGGAGCTTAAAGACATGGCAGTCGCACTCGCACTCGCCTTGCAGTATTCCGTGCGAAGCTACGTATTCGTGCACCCTATAACCGAGCAATGGTGTACCGATGACCGGGGGATTGTCGCCATTCAAGCCAGTGGCTCTGATCAAGTTTGGGAGCTTAAAAGAGAGAAGAGAGCGCGAACGAAGGCATACACCCAGCACCGGCAAAGCCGGTGTTGGGTGTATGCCAACCGGGACTTTCACTCTTTCCGGGACTTTCCCTCTTTCTAACGCACCATCAAGGGGGAAAACGCCGGTAGCCCTTTCCCCCTTCTCTCTCGCTCTCAAAATGGCGCTACCCACGATAAAACGGTCTATACCGAGATTGTGTGAGACCCAAAGTCCCTTACGATACCCACGCACACGCGAAACAAGCGTACAACTTCACAACGCCACCGCATGCGGCCTCAGTTTTGGGCAAATTTGAAAACAATGTTCCAGCGATTAAATACGCACAAAGAATAAAAACACTGTTGCATATCTCTAAATATAAGCCAAACTGATAGGTTGATTGCATATACAGTGCCAAACGCTGGCATTTGTGAGGAACAATTTCAGTACGATAACGCGCCATCGCGATCTAGGCGCAACTATATATGCACGGCTGCTTCAGAGCGACTCTCTCGAAGATCTGAAAGAGCCAAAATGGCGATTGCCATGGAAACAGATGACGTTCAGCCGATCGCGTTGTGAATTTTTGGTTGTCGGTATGTTAGTATCTGCTTGTCCTGCTATACTCCGTTCACCCTTAAACTGAAACTAGAAGCTCCGCCTTCAGCCCGAGCTTTCTGCCCTTGCTAACGCAAGTGTGAACGCGCAAGCACGCGCAACCAAAGCACTGTGGAACCTAGAGAGCTCGCGCTGAAGGCGGAGCTTCTAGTCTCAGCTTAAGGGTCAACGGAGTATTAGCGGCAAGATATTTCGGTGGCGCCCTCGCGTGGTTCCCTCTCATGACGCCATTACCTTGCGAACAACAAATTCGATGGTGTTTGTAATGAGAGAGGTGGAAGCTTGAAATCATAGAGCTCTGAGACCAACACTGCCAACAGCGCGAGAAATGAAGTTCTTAAATTGCTCTTATTTCTGTCGATGAGAAATGTTTTCTTGACGTCCTAGTCAGCATTCGGCCAATCGAGGCAGGCCGACCCCAGCGACGCTTTCGATCGCGCACGTCGCCAATAGCAAGCAGGGAGGCGAGGGCGCCCCTTTTATAGGATCCAGTGACTTTAGATAAACCGACAGCGGTCTGAGTTAGTGCGCCGCTTCCGTGCAGGCACCAGGAGGACCACGGAGAGCACGTGGACCACGGGGAGCACGTGGACCACACAGAGCACGTGGACCACGGGGAGCACGGGCACCACGGGGAACACGGGGACCACGAGGAGCACGGAGCACACGAGGCGCACGAGGTGAAGCACGTCTCGCTCAAGGACCTGCTGCCCAAGTGGATTAGTCTCAGCATCGGCATCCACAAGCACTGAGCCAGGAGACGCCCAGTCGGACACTCAGCCCGTAACCAGAGTCGTGCAAGGCCGCCCGTCCTGCCGGTGGAGAAATCCGCGGCTGCGCCGGGGATTTGTTTCGGGGCAGCGTTTTTGAGACTCGGTACCGAGTGTTGGGAGAGAGAACAGAAGCCCCGTACATTTTGGCCTTCCGTGGGGGCACGTCCATAGGAGGCTATGGGGTGGGGGGCGAAGAGTCAGTTCGGGGGTTGGAGGAGGGACCACAGGAGGATAGGAATGTATACCTGTGAACGGCTGTGTTGTTTGACAGCTGCTTAGCCCAAAAAACCATGTGTGACCGGGGCTGATGCAACTCAATGTGCCAAGTCTCCCTGTCTCCGAGGGGACCGAATGTTCTCAAGACGTGTGTTCATTCGCTCACGTGTGTCTGTCGGCCGGCTGTGACAAAGACCAATGGCCAATGCGTGATGCCCGTGTGCGCGCCGACGGCGTGCGACGTCGCGGATTCCTTTGCAAGTGTCTGACGTCCCCGTCAGGTATTCCTGCCGGTTCGCGGACCGTCGCCACAGCGCGCTGTCTTTCCCTGCTTCCACGACCAAGGATCGTCGGACAGCTGGCCACGGACTGCTGAACACTTCAAACCAACACCCCTCGACGAAGCAGCCGTGTGCTAACGTTAGTCGTCATCGAACTTACTAACCGTGAGTGTCCCTGACTAATGCATAAATGGAAGGATCTACGCTACATAAGGACGGGTATCAGTGGGCCTTCGGGCCAGACCGCCCATATTGACACTTTTTGTGCGTGTCTTTCTTTACGACACACATTCCCCGAGTGCGGACTGACGAATAAAGTGACGGTTCAGAACCCCCGTGTAAATAGGCGGGTTGAGCAACTGCTCGCCGAACGAGCGCATGCTCGGAGGTGAGTCCCACCGACCTAAAACTTGGATCCTGGCAGAGCCAATGAGTGTCTAGCACGGAGGTTTCATGGTACGAGCATTGCGGCGATTTAGCAACCGCTACAATAGTACACACAAATCTCCGAAGATGGTTGGCACGCAACGGACGACGGTGCGAACTGATGCTTTCGGGATTCTGGTGGCGCCTTGAGGTGGTCCTTATCGTCCCAAGAGTGCCGACATTTGGCGTGCGACTAGTGTAGTGACAGGGTCGCGCAGAGAGCAGGCTGGACGTCCGAACCCCAAGAAAACAAGGCTAGTCATCGTCGGCGGGTTCCCGCGTCATGCAGGTGGAAAACACGGCCGAACGTTGCAAAGAGTTCGACATCCGGGCGTCGCCGCGCTTAAGGCCAGCACTGCGCTGTGAGGCGCCGCCAAAGAGCGGCCAGAGATGCGCTCGCGACGACGCGGATGGGTGCAATAGTCACGGACACAATTCGACAATAGGGCGTGTCTTTGGATAGGCCGGTCTCCCCTTCCATGTCTTCAGCCGTGCTTTGGCCAGGCGCTCAAGGGGCACGAGACGCCGAAGCGCTGTCCAAGGTAGGAGGCGGGACAACCCTCGTATAAGCGGCGCTGCGTGTCTACAGTCGTTGACAGCATTCAGTTGCGCCCACTGAACTCTACTGTCGTGCACTCTAAGAAATAGGGGTGTACACGGGTACTCCCCTTGTCTTATATGTAACTCCCCAAAACTACATTTCGTTGTTCTGTCCACTGACATCGAGCTGGCGATACCAACTTTTACGAGCGGCTTGATAGTCGAGTGATACAACTCATTAAAACAGCTTATGTACTAATTAAAGGCTACCGACAATAGACGTAGCATCCTCGTTAAGCCTTATTGAGGTCGATTCGGGGCCACCATAATGAGATGCAGACGACGCAGGAACTTTGCTCCCCTGCTTCCAGGGACAACATTTTATCCCTTTCTGAAGGAGCATAGGTTACAAGATCGTTCCTTCCTTGATGGAGAAATAAATAAGAGTGCACTCGGTCGAAAGCAGACGAGGCATACATGCTGGGTCTATCGGGAGATGACGCCGCAAGCCAAACCCTCGGCGGTCGTCTGCGCCACCATCGAACATGTCAAGGGTGCCGGTCTTATTTTCGTGGGAAGCAAGTCACGCCTGAGAGGCGAAAGACGCCGCTCACCTTTAAGGAAAATGTGAGATTGCTAAGTGCGGGCACCTTTTTTTTCGGTTGAATTTAGAACGAGTCCCCGTATTGATCGCAGTCTATGGCTGCAGTGCGAGGAAGTCATATCTGAGACGTGGGAAACTTCCGAATACATCTGGCAAACACCGCGTGCTAATACGGCGTACAAACGGTGCAAGGCGGTGCGGAGCAGTCACCGTGGCTAAAAGAGTCTTACACGTCAAACACGCTGCCCCGTCAGCGTCTCTATTCAAATCAGACGATGATGAATCCGCGGCTTTTCCTTTTGTATCGGACGAGCCCAAGATCCTTCGTGCCCTATCCAAAACGTAAATAAAAAACGACGTATTTGCCGTTTCACGCATATAAAGGAAACTAATACCAGAGGCTTCACGTAAGGAGTTTGAAGGATCTATGCGGTTGCGTTGAGACACCCATCCAGCGTGACCGTAATACAAGCGGGCAAAGCACCACCGAAGGCTGAAGCGTTCGGGAACGTCGAGGCTCGAACCGTCTTCAGCTCCCCGCTCCTTCGGTGGAATGCCTAAGTTCGCCAGCGACCCCGCCGCTCATTAGGAACAGGGAAATCCGGGCGAATGATAGCGGCCTGGGTTTTCCGCTAAGCAGTGCGCCGCTCGCCATAGCATTAGCCGCTGGTGCGCCGTGAGAGTCCGAATCCAAGCCACCGTGGGCTACCCGGACGTCCCACCAGCGCCGGGGCGGCTACGCCAAAGATGCGCGGCTTTCCAATGGAGAAAATAGCGCGTCGCTGGTCTGCGGGCGCTTGGGCGGCGACAGCAGAGAGGGCATGCTCCGAACGCCTTCCCAAAGGCGACGCACAGGCGTCGAAGAGCGGCCGCCCTCCCTGGTGTCCCAGGCAACGGTTTCACGAGCCCCGGGAGCGGCCATGGCCCGCTCCCTGGGCGAGCAGCGCTCGCGGAAGCAGGTGGCGCTTGAATGGTCGCGAGCATCGTCGGACGCGGAAGACGAGGAAGCTCCCTCGCAGGCGTCGCCCACGCAGTTCCTCCAAGCATTCCGCGACGCGTCTTGAAAGAGGCGTTTTCTTCGCTTCTCTACACTCGAGGAGAGCGTGCGCCTTCATCTCCTCTTCTCCGTACAGCTACTGACACGCGTAAACATTTCGAAAAAGGAAACCGTTTGGTTCGGGATCGCGATAGGGACCATGTGGAGACAATTTCGTGCCGAAACATTTCGTTCGGGACCTCCGAAAGGTCTGGGACAATTTTATCAGTGGGCAGAATGGGACAGCCCGCACACTAATGGGAACTCCACCCCATCCAGAACCCCGACAAAATAAGGGCGCCGAGTGTTTTCGAAACAAGTCTCCAACTTCGGCTGTGCGATTAAAATCGTCTTTATAAAATATACGAATGACTTTTACTCACAAGGCTTAGTTGAACGTTCAACAAGTACCTACGTAGTAATTCTCGTTGCGAAGACAGCAGCGCATGCAGGAGGTGCTGCAAACCCAACTGGGCCTTCTCCTTCGCGTTTTCCGTTTGCCTATCCCAGTCTCAGGCTACCCATCACCGTTCACAAACACATTTTTCCCAGACGGCGAAAGCGACGACCCGCAGCTCCTAGAGTAGAGCTGACCAACTCTGGCCTCGAGACCCATGACCCCGATAAACTTCCGATAGCTTCTAGACGAGCATGCCGAGGTGAGCGATGAGAAGATAAACCGCTACTGCAAAATGTCCAGAGCGAGATCGATTGACGGATGGAGGAGGCGAGACAAGCAGACCTGGACGTTCGGCGACAAACGCTGGTTCTCAGAATTCCCAGACACCATTAGGGTGTACTTTCGAATCCGACTCCCGGACATTGAGGCACCCTTTAAGGGGCCCCATCCATCTCGGGGGCGTGACCAAGGAGGGGGACGAACGATCTGCCCTTGACCCCGAGATGCCAGAGAGGAAGCCAGAGAGGAGCCAGAGGACGTCGGGCGCTCGAGAACAAAGCCGCCAAATCGAGGCCGTCGGTCAACAGAACAAGGCGGGCAAGCATCAGGCGCCGGTTCCCTTTCATCTTCGGACGACCGAGTCCCCGATGAGGAGAGCGCGGCTCGCAACCTTCCGCGGACGTCTCGAAGCGGGCAAAGTGGCCAACAATGCACCTTTCCAACAGACGCTCGAAAGCAGCGCGCTCAAAGATACCTGCCAGCCGCACCTGGAACTCGGCGTCACCGTGCTCGGGGCCCGCAACATTTCTTTGGTAGTAGTAGTAGTAGTAGTATGGGGTTTTTGGCGCAGCAGCATCGGGGCTATAGTGCGCCAGAAACATTGTGTAAAGGACACCTACATTTTTTTCCAAGACTGACTAAAGCCTTAAAGCGAACCCTACTAGAAACTAGACTTATAATTTCCGCAGAATATTAATGTCTTCCAAAAAGTTAAAAAACTTGTGAGAATGGGACGAGGGGTTCATCAACCAGTAAAAGAGCCAAGTGAAACGGTACATGTTCCCGATAGAATATAGAAAACCAAGTTCGACGGTTCTCTTCAAAGTGTGGACAAACTATCAAAATGTGAAGGATAGTTAATGGTTCAGAACAAAAGTCACAGGTTGGTTCAATCTCCTTACGCAAGAGGTAGCTATGGGTAAGGTGGGTATGTCCTATTCGCAACCGGCACAGAACTATCTCATAAAAACGCTCTCGGTGTCTGGCACTGCGCCACTCACTCAGGATTGGCTTAATTAAATGGAGTTTATTTTGTAGATGCGAATCCCATTCCCTCTGCCAGGCGTATTTTATTTGCTTTTTTAGTGGTACTCGGTAATCACTAGCAGGGATGCTGTCAATTGTCCTGTGTCTACACATGCAGAAGCTGCACAGAAACATTTCTTTGGGCTCGGCCGAGAGCAGAGCAGAAAGGAGGCGCCGTACCTCCAAGGTTGGCACCGTACGAAAGACGTGAGCTTCACTCCGCGCTTAAATATTCGCCTCTTTCCGCGACTGGTCGAAACTATTTTTCTTTGTCGAGTGTAGAACTGAGATTTGAGTTCACGAAACAGCTCTCCGCAGACAGCTATAGGCAACGTGAGCGATCGAAAGCGCCGCAGTGGTCGGCCTTCCACGATTGGCCCAATGCTGGCTATGACCTCAACAAAGGATTTCTCATTGACGGAAATAAGAGGAATGTGAGAACTTAAATCCTGACTGTGTTGGCAGTGTTGGTTTCAGAGCGCAATGACTTTCAAGCTTCTGCCACGCTCATTACAAACACCATCCAACTTGTTGTTCACGAGGTAATGACGTCACGAGAGGGAACCATACGAGGCGCCACCAAGACATCTCGCCGCCAATAGGAAACGATTTCACTCGAATCAGGATCGGTCTCGATCTAAAAATAAAATAACAATAATTCTATGGAACTACGTGGCCAGGCACGTAGTTCCATCAAAATCGCGCCCAACTGTAAAAAGAAAAAAGTAACCAGGAAAACCAGCCAAAGCACTGTATTTAAAATACTTTCGCTGGTCTTTTTTTTTTACCAAGAAGATATATGCAATTGAAAATATTTATTAACCTATCTAAATTACATTTCTTGGTATCGCCTACTCCCTTTCTCAATACATTTCAAACTTCTAAATATAATTTGTCACCGGAAAAAAATATACATAATGATTGAAAACCTGAGACTGCGGTTTGAAAAACGGAAACTCGTGAAGTAGGAAGAGTTTCACGAGTTTCCGTTTTTCAAACCACAGTCTGAGGTTTTCAATCATTATTTATGACTTACACCAGCTCGCCTGCACTTTAACCGTTTTTTCATGGAAAAAAATAAATACATTTACAATTCTCTATAATGAGGAATTTGAGCGCAGCTCTTGAGGAGGAGGAGGAAAGGGTACTGAGGGCAGGGTATGCCCCTCCTCCCCCTCCGTACCTCCCCTCCTCCTCGCCTGCTTCCGTCTCATTTAGCCAAACATTTTCGCTAAATTTCCGGCTAAATTTAGCGGAAAATTTTCCCATCGTGCAACGCGCACGGTTACGCCAACGCCGGCGGTGACGCCGCTCAACCCGGTAACGGGCGCCTAAGGGCTGCGCTCCAAAAAATAAACCTCCGGTAGTCTTAGCATAAACCTCAGCTCGTTGCAAATTTGGCCGGAAACGACCAGGTCTTTTACAGCAATGTGCTTCAAATTCAGATTCAGATGGCA
>JAZHYW010046366.1:0-12024 GCA_037355805.1 Ixodes ricinus
TGCGAGATTGCTTAGCTCCTTTTCGTTCCGGGGACTAGGAGCGTTGTTTTTTATTTCCCCGTAGGACTCGTTCTTACCAGAGAGTCTGTTACCGAAACGAGTTCAAATGGGCCTCCTGGTGCTTCGGCACGCAGCGCACCATCGAACGCGGGGAGTGCTATTGTCTGCCAGTGCGCGCGAAAGACTCACGGCAAGGGCGCCAATGGTGCCGGCCGAGGCAGCCGAGCGAACCGTCGGATCGGGATGTGAGCGGGAAGAGCGGACCACCGATTCGCAAATGGTGCGGCGTCGTGCGAGGACTCGGAAGAGACGCGGTCATCTTGGATTCGTCAGCTGGACGCTCTTCCAGCGCGCAGGGCGAGGGACGCCCGCGGGGGCGTTGCCCTTCGGCGGGGATGAGGAAGTCGGAGCCTCGCGCGACGGAGCGCGAAGAGCTCTCGCTTTCAGAGCGGAAAAAGAAAGCCGGCACATGAATTCGAGGCGGGTGCTTCGTGGCCGGGCTCCATTTTACAACTTACCCGGCCAAGTCAGCGAGTCCAAGCCGGAGGAGTTTTCCCAGTACCGAGACAGCCCGGCGAGTTCTTCGGGGTTTGAAATCTGTGGACGCGCGGAAGTCGGAACGCCCCGCAAGGAACTCCTTCACCAGAAAGCTCCGGGACCGCCGAGGAGTGCCTTACGGTGTGCAGCTCAGGTGACACCATTTGGCCCGGTCGTCCAAGTGGTGCGGCGACCGGTGAAGAGTCCCGGAGGGAGCTAAGTGGCGACCCGCGGGCTAATTGACGCCCTCGTTCGGCGATTGTTCTTCGGACCCGGTCGCGCGAGACGGCGCCGCAGGACTTTCTCCTGCAGGGCACCCACTGATCTCCTTCGTCCGGATTGCTCGACACGCGCCAGTCTGTCCAAAGACCGTCATCGGGTGCGAAGATTTCGCGCTTTCTGGCGCACATTACTGCGGGTATTCTGCGACCCAAATCGGCATGCCTGAAGCTGTCTAATGCCCATAGGAAAAAAAAATCAGTTGAGTCACGTTGTTGGCATTGAGGCTGTACTGAATCGGAGAAGAGTTCCGCGGTGGGCTTCTTGACTCCTTCGCCTTGCCACGTGGGGTGTGCAACTTTCTCCATCCAAGCGGGCGAGGCGAGTAACCACGGCTAAGCGGCGCGTTGAGTTCACGCTGCGGGTTCAAAATCGCTTTTGGTTCGAACGGCGTCTTGCCTGCGTGCATTGGCATAATCCCTACTGCGTGACGCACGCCAATCATGTGGTTCGGAAGATGGAATGTGCCGAAAAATGGTTTCAGAGGAGTTGCAAGTCGCCCCAGCGCAAGACACGCAGTGTGAGGTCTCCGTATGAACGAAGGCACGCAACCATTTTGACAAGATGGAAGGCGAGCTGGCGGCCGTCTGGCGTCTCGGGGTCATTTGTGGCGCTCGTCACGTCTTGGGAAAAAGGAGCCGTCGATAGGCAGCGGTGCGGCGACGCCGACGTGACATCACCGATGATGAATGGGCCCTTCGAGACGTCGAGGTGTCGAGCGAGTCGGTGAGGCGCCATTTGCGCGCCTTGCCTGTAGGAGAACGCTCTGCGGGGCGTCTCCGTGCTTACTTCGGTCGTCTCCCGGTAGCCAGCATAATCGAAAAGGGAGACAGAAAAAGAGCCCCGCTGTGTCTTCGTATTCTTTCGTCTGGCGCGTAGATTCTTTTCCAAATTACCCAAGCACCAAGGAGTGTGCTGGCGTCTAAAGCTAAAGCCGAAAACAAATGGGATCTTGCACGCGCGTTCGTCAACGCCTTATCCGGACGACTTCTCTTCTTTCGGATTGGAGGAGTGCGACGCGCGAGAACTTGTTCGTTCTACCAGGGCGTCGGTCCCTCGGTGGACATGGGGCGCTTTTGGAACGACGCTCTTTTTGGGCAGCGAGCTCGAAGCGCTTTTCGATCGCTCAGTGGACGGGCGAGAGGATAGACGCATAAATCCGTTGCGTTCTGGGAACCTGTGGGCTAGGAGAGGAGCGGTTTTTCCACGGATTCCCACGATGCATAAGGTATGCCGCGATGAGGGTTATCGAATATTCCGCGTTGCCTGGACTCACGAGGCCGGTGTTGCCCCGGGAAGCGCAGCAATGGCTCGCGGCACTTGCCTGCGCGTAACGCTGTCGTGAGAAAGGCGTGCATCGGGTGTCCTCCGGAGGTGCGGCGCGTCGTCAAAAGCCCGGCATTGAAGCGGGGGGCGCGAGGGGCGGCCGGAAGGAGCGCGCACTCACCTGGTCCGGAAGGAAGACGTCTGGCGCGAAAGTGACCGGGACGGCGGCTCTTGTCGACTCCTGATGTGTGTCAGCGGGGGTTTCCCGCCGATGGCCCCGTTGGCTCCGCGACGCCCCGATCCCATTGGTCAGGGGATCATGGACGTTCGGGCAAAGACCCCGGCGCCTGCGCACTGCCCGCGCACCTCACGCAACCCACATGCGGGGTTCGTTCTGGTTCCGGCGCGCACCGAGAGGGCGTCCGCTCAGGTCGCCACGCTGACCTCCGTCGGGGTCTCTGCCCCGGGCGGCAGCCGGTCCCGCCACTTTCTTCTACGCAGAGACGTCTCCTCGGCTTCCAAGCTCATCTCGGACGAGAGCTTCGACAAAGTGGCACGGCGAGACCGTCGTCCCGCAACGCTCTCCGGAACCTGTGCAGGACAGCGCACTAACCGCGTCTTCGTTGCCGGGAACGGAGGCCCGAAAACGCTCGACGAAAACTCCCCTTCCCGGTCCTTATTTTTCCGAGATCCTCATTTGGGCGAATTTTCCGACTCGAAGAATATCGGGAAAAGTTCATCGCGCGCGGATACCCCATGGTAACAGATACTTCGCAAAGTGGTGCAATATGCAATATTGGACCCGCAAAAATGAAGTGGTTTGCAGTATTTCCTGTCGTAGGTTGATGCTTTGACGCGTCCTTGACCGCGGACCAGGCACCGCAGGAAGCAAATCGTGGCTTTCACCAATGTTGCGACACATCTTCCGGACTGTTGCGGTTCTTTTGTCCTTCAGTCTCGATGCTGGACGGACAACCGCGGCGCATTCATACGAGAGAGAAAAACAAAAGCGACTAGTGTTTGTGAGTACTCGTGAAGAGTGATCGAGCTTTTCCTAAGGGAAATGGATCCTAAATATGCTTTTTATCCACGAATAGGTTAAAGATTGTTTGACTAGTGTATTTCAGGGTGTGAGGGCCATAGTCAGTTCTACGAACAATAACGTTCTAACACGTAGCCCGTAGGGTAAACACAAATATTTTCCGAGTTGTCCAGAATCGTCAAAATGTTCCCATTAATGATTCGCTTTCCCTTTCGACTAATGACTGCCAGGTCTTTAATCATCGCAGCGTACAGAGTGCATCGATGATGCGGGATTTGTTATGAGGCTAGAAGCGTAAAACTCAAATGGGACAGTACCCCTCAACGCTTCTTATTTAGATGTACATTTTCCAGTTAGTGCGAGTTACTGGGCCCGAAGCTTGGTTGCAATAATTTAAAAGCGGGCGAGGGATTGAAAATAATTATATATTAATAGGTTAGCGTATGTTGGTAAAACATAACGAAGGTTGTTTAACATATCCACAATGTATGAAGGGTAAGCTAATCAATATGTGTATTCTCAGAGAGCGTGACTCGGGGACAACTTCCGAAGAAGAGCGTGCGAGATCGGCGCTCAATGTGCTCACGGGTGCCCCTTGGCTTTCATTGGCAGGAAAAGCTTGTCGCAGTTGGCGATCTTTATTTTGGTCCAATTCAAAACAATAACTTTCCTAATGTTCACTACGGCATTTTTGGATCGAAATAGCCACGCTTTTGTTGGCTCAACGTTTATATGTCGGTAGTTAATACGACTCCACGTTTATCATTTCACAGCGTCAGATTTGCCACGTCAAATAGCGCATCAGCAGTTTCTGCCGAACAAAGCTCAAAACGCAGGGGGAAAAAAAAGCGAACCCAAAAGCAGGCCATTACATACTCTGTTTAAGTTTCCTTCTGCCATCTCTGCGTTCTGAAGTCACAAACTGTTAAACCAACGTAAACTTCGTCTTCGATTCCTGGATAATCTTACGCGTCAAGAGGCGATGGAAGCGCCACACATTTCCGGAAAGGTCTATCCCCACCCCCGCACGTTTAGACCTGGATGAGCATCGTAGCGGCGTGCGGTCGCATATCTATCACAACTGCGCGGTGCACGTTAAAGGGCAACTCCGCTCAGTTCGGAAATTTTCGGGATAATGAGTGATTTCACAACAAAAGCACTAATTAAAGGAACTACGTCATGAAAGATGGGATATATATTGTTAAATGTTATATTAAAGATAAGCAGAAATCGAAACCAAAACTTTGGCTCCGTCTGGCAACAATGGGCCGCCAAAGACAGGGCCATAGCGTGGTACGAGATGTCACTCTATGCAACGACGGGCGTGTAGCAGGCGCGTCTGCACCGCACTCTTCACCACGATATTCGACGACGCCTGCACAACTTCGGCATCAGTCTGCGCAGGTGGGAGGCACTCACTTGATCGAATGACATTTTAGCGAACGCCCACGTTTCACCGAATGACACTTTAGCGAATAGTCGGACGCCGCGAAGCGGCGTTTTCGGCTGGGCCAAATCGGTTCACATTTTTGCAATGAGCCGCCGCAGACTGTCGCCGCGAAGCGGCGTAAACGCAGAGCGGCGGATGGCTTAACGCGCGCCCCGTTATTCGCTAAAACGTCGATTCGCTCAAATGTCGCTGTTCGCTAAAACGTCATTCGCTCATGTGATATGGACCCCTGCGCAGGTAGTGTGAACGAAACTCCGAGAGACAATAATCACAGACGGTGAGAGTCACTCTATATGGAGTGACCTTAGGTGAGACGACGACGGTGATTGTGACGCGGGAGGAAAGGAACCAACCCGCAAAGCGAGCGAAA
The DNA here is from genome assembly GCA_037355805.1 of Ixodes ricinus. Taxonomy (NCBI): domain Eukaryota; kingdom Metazoa; phylum Arthropoda; class Arachnida; order Ixodida; family Ixodidae; genus Ixodes; species Ixodes ricinus. Next base: position 4,945 of record JAZHYW010046366.1, read on the forward strand.
ACGGGTCCCGAAGAAATCTGGGGAGAGGAGTGACGTCAACTGCCATGGGAACGTGAAGTTTTGCGGCCGGAACCGTAGAGCCCCGGAGAGCCGCTCGGCCAATCAGGGGAAGGCAGGCCACCCTCCTCGCCCTCCTGGCAAACCTTGAGCGGGGTGGGGTGGGGGCGCTTGTCGCTTTTCGGGAACCCTACAAAGGACAAAGTTGCTTTCGTTGTCCTCTCACCCTCGAAGCCACTCGAAAATCACATAAACGGTACTTTTTTCCCTCTCCCGCCCGTGATGCGCATTTTTCCATTTCCCGCTCCACCTTTCGGAGGCAACAGTACTTTCGGCCTCCGCTGTCCCGGCGGGCTCTCTTTTCACTCATCGTTCATACACTCCCGCACGCTTCTGGAATAAAAACGGCAAACGGAAGTTATAAAAAAAAGAGGAAAAAAACAAAACCGGGTTTTTCCTTCGTCGGTTTAAGGGGTCCCAAGAAGCGCGCTGCACAGGCGCATTACGCCAAGAACGTGCACAGCGCTAAGCGCCGAGACGAAACGGTGCTAATGTCACCCGTTACGCTTGCTCAGAGAAGTAAAAACAAACAAAAAGGGGCAATGGTGGAGGGATGTTAATACCCTTGGTTACAGGCGGTAGCTTGCGCCACCTAGCCCAAGTCTAAAAAGACAAACATATTAATCTTCCCGCCCCTTTAAGACGAATATATTCTTTCCCTAACTACCCGCAGCCAGTGTGGGATATCACCAGGATGACCTTCGGGGGATCGGGCAAAAAAAAGTGAAAGCCGTTTACAACTCCCTGTAACGCCGAATTAGAGCGCAGCTCTTGGGGGAGGAGGAGGGAAGGGTAAGGGGGGGGCAAGTGACCTCGGGGGAGAGGGGGTAACGTGACGTCACTGATGGCGTCATCAATCGATGATGACGATGCCGATGACGTCATCAGTGACGTCACTGATGACGTCATCAGGGATGATGACGATGCGGATGCCGATGACATCATCAGTGACGTGCACTGATGACATCATTGGCATCCGCATCGTCATCGTCATCACGTGACCTCAGGGGTCACGTGACCAGGGAGTCACGTGACCTGGGGGCACGTCACTGATGACGTCATCGGCATCCGCATCGTCATCGTCATCATCACGTGACCTCGGGGGTCACGTGACCTGGGGACCACGTGACCTGGGGACCACGTGACCTGGGGGTCACGTGACCTCGAGGCGGTTACGCCGACGCCGACGGCGACACGCCGCTCAAGCCGGAAACGGGCGCCTAAGAGCTGCGCTCTAAAACTGAAAACGCCGGGGGCGACTCCCTCTTCCCCCCGGCGAGGGAGTCGCCATTTTTCCTCTGGTCAAATCTTGGAGGCGTTACCCGAGCACCGGTCCTACGGGGGGACGGGGGGGGACTTTGGGCCGGAGCCCCGCGAAGGGGGGGGGGAGGGGTCCCATTTTTTTTTTGTCTCGCCTGTCCTCAGTTGTACTAGTTAGTCGTGCATCACTCAATTTTCCCTAGATGCAATTCAATTCAATTTTTATTTCAAATCAAGTCATACAAAATAAGGAGCTGGCTCACAAAAGCAGCATTCTCTTTGTGTGTGGGGCCGTGCGACCAAATGAGCTCCATGTTGTAAACAAAAAACACTCCGCGGCACAAACAGAAAAAGAAAAGTAATACTGCGTGACAAAAAAAGGAGCACAAAATTAGCAACAAAAAATAAATAAAAGGAGCACATTAGGGCATGGAACATGGGCACTCATAACCAAGTCTACTCATGCAACATTGAAACAAAAGTACGAAATGTTTCCGACGGTCAGGCTACGATATCTACAACTCAGACACCAATTCTTTAGTTTTCAATACCCTAGTGGATGTTACATTTATAAGGGACTCTGGAAGTTCGTTAAATAAAGAAGGAATGTAATGATTTCTATGTTTATTTCCATACAGTGTGTATATTTTCGAAACGGCGTACCTTTCAGTTCGTCTCAAATCTCTATTTTTATTCACGGCAGTTTTGTAGGAATTGCTGAAATAGTTATTTGTTATTGCTTTGCTACGTATGTAAAAAAAGTTTTTGAAAAACAAAATGCCCAACTCCTTAGCTTTCCCTTGAGTTTCCAATTCTTGATATGAAAGTTCCATATACAGTGATGTCTCGTTAATATGGACGCCTCCGTTCCCCCCCCCCCCCAAATCGTCCATAATGCGGGTTGTCTATATTAACGAGACAGAAATGCATGTATTTTCCCAGTTTGTCCCCGAAACTGGTGTCCATATAGCGGGGTATCCATAGTAACGGGGTTCATATTAACCAGACATGATGTTGTTTACCATGTGGGGTTTAGTACCCTACCTATCGCTCTTGCTTTGTATTCTGAACAATGACCGTACAGTGTAAAACCCGTACCGTATTACAGCTTCCGCCCAAGATTTAAACGCAAGTAATCTTATCTTCAAGCTGCACATGCTTTTAAGTTTGTACAAATACGCAGATGTGACTCGTAGCTTTTTTACAACAGAGTCCACCTGCGCATTCCACAGTATGTGTTCTTCAACAAAGACGCCTAATTATTGAACTGAACTATCGTATGCTAACGGTTTGCAGCTACAATCCATACACTGTACCGAGTACAAACAGATATTTGGAAATATTACAATCTGTTTGTACGGATTTCGAAAACACATCAGTTTTGTTTTTGCAACATTCACAGAAATAAAGTTCGCAGCAAACCATCTAATTATCATATCAATGTCTCTCTGAAAAACAGAAATTGTCTCATATACTTCTCATGTGGTAAAACTAATACGGTGTCATCCGCATATTGAAACATTTTTGACTGAAGTTGTAGAAATCCTAACCCATTGGTATAAATGTTAAGTAACGTAGGTCCCAAAGTACTGCCTTGTGGCACCCCGAATTGGACTTGAGCCGGGCTACTAAGGTTATTCATATCTTAACCATTTGGAATCTATCCTTCAAATAATTCTCAAAAAATTGATAAAAAACACCCCGAAATCCCATACCGTATATTTTTTTCAACAATGAAGAATGATCGATGGTATTGAATGCCTTTGAAAGGTCAATGAAAAGCGCTAGGGCTATTTTGTTTTTGTCGAGTGTTTCGTGAATGCAATCAGCGAAATGCTCCAGCAGAGTAATTTTACTTTTCTGTTCTCGAAACCCGTACTGCCTATTGCTTATCAGGAAAAACGTTGTCGCAAAAGTTATTCATTGCTATTTGAACCCATTTTTCGATTACGTGTCTCATGATTGGTAGGATTGACAAAGGTCTGTAGCTCCCGACATCTTGTTGCTTTCCTTTTTTGTATAAGGGCCTTATCACATATAGTACTTTTAAACCCCCAGGAATATTTCCGGTGTGCAGTGTGTCATTCACTATTTTAAGCAAAATGTGTTTTACATTATCGAAATTGCAGCGTATGTATCTAACTCGGATATTGTCGATTCCTGGCGGTTTTGTTATTGACATATAGCGGATGATCCGTGATAAATCACTTTCTGTTATATCTAGAAGATAAGCTGAGTTGGCGCAGCAGGTTGGGGTAAACTTCATTTAAACTAAAGCCTCTTTATACGGAAAAGTAGCGACATCCTTTGAAGAATGCCGCCTGCAATCTTAGGCCGATCCGGGCGGCGCTACTAACGACGCGCGAGCGCGAAAGAGCAAAATATTACAATAAGAGTGTGCATGAGGAGCGAGGAGAGAGAAAGGAATGCCTATGGTGTCGGAGTGCAGTGTATGCAGGGGCGGATTTAGAGGGGGGGGGGTCCAGATGTCCTGACTCCTCTGACCTCCTCTTGATTTCTGCATGTTTAAAAATTAGGGCGTGAAAACGGGGGGGGGGGGGGGGGGAAAGGTGTTCCTAAACATATAGTTCGCTGACCAACACCTGACCCCCCCCCCCCCTCTGGAAATTCCTGCATCCGCCCCTGAGTGCATGCTATGAGCTCATGTCGCCAATGAAATATGGCCGACTGTGTAACGTTACGGCTTTCTATGTATAGACCTTTCCAGCGGCAGACTCGAACGAAGCGATCTCAGAGCGCGCGTCCCTGGTTTAGAAAGTGTACGCCAGTGTTGGCTGACTGCGCTGGGCTGTGGGTCTCGTCGCTCCAGGCTGTGGCAGCCAGCGCAGGCGCAATTCTGGACGCTGGTGGCGGCAAAATCGCCTCGTTTTATTTTTTGTTTTGCGTTTTATGGCGAAGAGAGTTTCTCGGAGTGTTTAAGAAAATATTGCACTATTTTTGGGAACAAAAACGAACAAATGAAATGTATTTCGAAGCGAGTCCAGTGCGCGACAGAGCAAATGCAACTGGATGGTTTCTTTTCATTTTATGTTGAGCTTTCATCGGCACCATACACTCAGCCGTGTCAACCTACAAAAGATATTAACTGCCCAAAATATTTGACCGCACCGAAGGTTAGCCGAACCGCATGGCTGTTTACCGCCGCACAACATGACATTCAACGAGTTTCATCATTCGAACAACATATATTCTACGTACCCCACGGTGCGCGTTATCCAGAGCAGGATTTGAAAATGTCTCAAATAACCCAGCATATCCAATATACGGTGTCGACGAAAGTCGTTCACGACGATCGGACGGAATCCGGCTTGTTTTAGGCGCGTTTCGATAGAGTGCTGCTTTTGCACAGCACCAAAGCATGCGAACGAACGTGTCTAATTATAGTCCCCATTAGGGAGCCTTCATTGCGCGACATCAGAAGGCACTCTAGTCCCCATACCCCGGACCCTATCAGCTACTTTTCGCCAAGACAGGGAAGACAGGGAACATTACGGAAAGGCTTTTCGGAGATTATCTCAACGGAAATAATCCTCGAAGAACGTCGAAGGGCCCGCGTCGCCGGAGCTGCTTGACGTTCGCTCTCTTCGTTCGTTTCCTGCGAAGGCCCCACAGGCTATGATCACTGGTATTCCCTGGTTTTCACAGTGGAAGATTACAGAAAACACGCAAGCATCTGAACAGGCAAATAAAGTAAAAACTTTCAAGGAGGCTGGTAAACTCCGAATGCACAATGCAGGTGGGGAGTCGCGCTGACCGGGTTTCCCACAGCTCAGGCAGGTGGCAGACTTATTTGGCTGATAGGGGTCAACTCGAGTCACAAAATGGCGGCGACCAGAGAGCTCTTTTCGCAAAGGTCTGTAGTGTGTGCCGTTTACAGACCACCCAGTTCCAATGTAAGCGTGTTTTGTGATGAATTAGCGAAGCTGCTTCCGACATTCGATAACAATAAATATTTAGTTTTTGCGGGACATTTTAATATTGATGTTTCGAATGAGTTGAAACCTGGGGTGTTGAGCTATCTTGACACCCTTTCTGCATTTGGGCTTGAAAATTTTATTCATGATTATACGCGGGAAGAATATTACGGTGATAAAATTACAGAGACATGGTTGACCATATAGTTACTAGAATAAGCAACTTAAACGCATTATCTGGAGTAATTAAGCAAAAGCTTGCTGATCACTGGCATTCCGGTTCTTTTAATATTAGGAGAGTGATATACTTCAAAACTTAACAGCGGAGGACGAGCATAAAACTATACGAGATAGCAACAAAATTGATAGTTTTATTCAGAGGTACGATTGGAATTCCTTCCATAACCACTTAGCAGACTACGAGAAGCTGATTCACCAGCTTCAGGAGATTATGTGCAAGCGCTACTAGAAAAGATAAATTAAAAGAAAGAAGGCCCGAAAATATTCGGATAAATCCGGAAGTATTAGAATTGTGTCATCAGAAGGTAAGTCTTCGGAAGCGATGCAAGCAAATCCTCGTGATATCATGCATTAAAAAAGATTTCCGTGAAATGCGCAACAAAGTTACAGCTAAAAGTCGTTTGGTGAAACGAAATTATTACGCAACCAGTTTACAACTTCGACCAGAACTGAAAGAAACGTTGAACTTGGTTAACCAAATTATTGGCAGGAAAACTAAAATAGTATTAATGATACGATACAAAAACATTTAAAAAATCTAGTTCCCTCAGCGCGCTAGCAGAAATGTTCAACAAATGCTCTATCGACGCGAAAAAAAAATTAAACATAATATATTGGCGATTAGTTTAAATTAAGGCCCCTGAATAAAAAAAAAGTAGCGACATCTTCTCCTCCTTTTAGACGCGCACAACTTTTCTCTTTATGTTTTGTTTTTTACAGCCGCGCGTCGACTGTAGCGCCGCCTGATCGGCCCGAAAGCAGGTACGGTCTTCCTATGTTTGAGTCAGAGCGCAGTCAAAGGCTGAAAGACACGCAAATACATACACACATGCAAAACGCGCACTGTCACGGTCTACCAGCCTCAAAGGATGTGCCAAAGAAAGACGATGAAAGCCGTGACGTTACCAGTCGGCCATATTTCATTGGCGACATGAGCTCATAGCATGCACTCAGGGGGCGGATGCAGGAATTTCCAGAGGGGGGGGGTCAGGTGTTGGTCAGCGAACTATATGTTTAGGGAACACCTTCCCCTCCCCCCCCCCCCCCCCCCCCGTTTTCACGCCCTAATTTTTAAACATGCAGAAATCAAGAGGGGATGGCCAGAGGAGTCAGACATTCTGGACCCCCCCCCCCCCTCTAAATCCGCCCTGCATACATCTTCCTCGCACTCCGACACCATAGGCATTCCTTTCTCTCTCCCCGTCTCCTCATGCACACTCTTATTGTAATATTTTGCTCTTCGCGCTCGCGCGTCGTTAGTAGCACTGCCCGGATCGGCCTAAGATTGCAGGCGGCATTCTTCAAAGGATGTCGCTACTTTTCCGTATAAAGAGGCTTTAGTTTAAATGAAGTTTACCCCAACCTGCTGCGCCAACTCAGCTTATCTTCTAGATATAACAGAAAGTGATTTATCACGGATCATCCGCTATATGTCAATAACAAACCGCCAGGAATCGACAATATCCGAGTTAGATACATACGCTGCAATTTCGATAATGTAAAACCCATTTTGCTTAAAATAGTGAATGACACACTGCACACCGGAAATATTCCTAGTTTAAAAGTACTATATGTGATAAGGCCCTTA
>JAZHYW010046367.1:0-36123 GCA_037355805.1 Ixodes ricinus
AGAATCGGTCACACAGGACAGAATCATGCGTCACTAAAATTTGCAGCGAATTCCAGATGCCTGCATTGAAATTCATAAAGATTGAAATGTTACACGTGCTCTGTAAATTTCGTCGAATTTTTTCAATTCGCGAAAATTAAGGGCTCGCGAACATGATAAGGGTTTTACAGTGTTTCCACTTGATTACATAATTATTGATTTTTAGCAAATGATTCCATAGCCAAGTTCTTTCTGCGACAGTCTCGTGTCAGGCGTATCAGTTGTAGTACCTGTGCTCATTAGCAGTGGGATGACGCTCGGCGCGTCGGTATCCTGTTTGGTCGATGGCAACTTCGACTGACTGATGCAGTCTTGTAATCTATACGTCCCTGTGCACGCCTCACTGACATCTGATGCACTGAAGCTGCAGGGGCTGGCTTCTAATCCGCAAGCTCTCCTGGTAGTTTTCTGCGTCATTGCAGCAAGCTCGGGAATGTCAATGCTAACGTTGACTGTGCCTTTTGCTGGACATAAGGACTTGTTGGCTGGCAACACATGCTTGTTTGCCTATCCAAGGCCAATTTCAATTCCTTTCCGTAATAGTGATTTCTTCTGCATCTCGCGACCACTGCAACTTATTGTGCAAGTCTCATGTGGCAAAAGTGAGGTCGGGTGGTGCTTTTCAGGTGTCCACTTTTGAGAACAACCAACCATTCTATTTCCTTCAAGTCACTCAGCCGCATTCTCCCTCAAAGTTGGTAGCTGTGTGCTTCGATGGCGTAGACACATATAGTTGGTGTCCAGCACGCAAATTCTTGGGTATTGTCCTTGGATGACAACCAACACCCAATCAACTGTCATTGCATTGCCGCTCACCTGCTTTGTACGTTGCTTACCTCCCGTTGAGGTGATGGGGACCGGGAGCTTCGGGGCAATGTCGGGCATGCCAGGGCAACGGCGCATGAAGATAATCCTCAATGCCTTGCGGTCGCTCCTCGAGTTGTGATCGAGGGTCGTCGGCACGAACCCTCGCAGGCCAATTCATTGGCACGAGGCAGCTCCGGTGAGATACATAAGGTCGGCCTGATGCAGTGGTAGCACAGTGGTTTGTGGTTGGCCATTCGCAGCACCCTCCATTTTCCTCGGTGTACTGCAGTCAGCCGACAATTTTTTCGGACTCCGGAGCACTCGGACTTGTTCTATATTTCGGACCTAAAGGCTTGAACCCTGACTTGCCCCATAGAAATAGTGCATATTCAAGACCAATGGCCCGGGACAGCTTGAACGTCCGAAAGTTCCGATTCTTCGGACAAAATCGTAGCGGCGAAGCAGCGTGAAAGCCACCATCAAGAAGCGGCCATTTTGAATTCCATATATGTTGGCTGCGAATGGATTTAGAGCTCGGTTTGGCAGCGCTACTTGAGTACTCCTGAGGTCTATACCGCTAGGTGATGCTATGCTAGCCCTTTTTTTGGATGGGCGGGCACGGTGGCTGCTGCACCCGGGGGGACCGAGGGCCCTGGGGACACTGAAGTAACTGAAAACCCAACAAAGTCAGGAGAGGCACCCAGGGTTAAAAAGAGGAGAAAACGTAAGAACAGGCATAAACAAACAGCACAATCAGACATTGGATATATTAACATGCAGGGTGGTAGAAATAGGCTAAAATGGGAAGAGGTAGAGGAGCAACTAAGAAAGGAGGATTTAGTGGTATATGGGTTCGTGGAAACACATCTCAGAGACATGGAGCAGCCACCTTGCAACCCTGACTATGTGTGGGAAGAATGCAACCGAATGGAGGGAACGAGGAAGGGAGGTGGAATTGGAGCATTTATTAAGAAGAACATGAACTTTCAAAGGATCAGAAAGGAGTGCGCCGAACATTTGTGGCTTAAAGGAAAAGTTGCTGGGGAGTCTACAGTCCTTGGATTTGTTTACTTATGGACAGGGACAGGTGCTAAAGAGGAAAACAGAAAAATGATTGATTGCATATCAAGAGACATTAGTAAGCTAGGGGAAGGCTCTGAAATTATTATTATGGGAGACATGAATGCCCATATCGAGGGTCTGGATGGATATACGGACTCAACTGGAAGCTTATTACTAGAACTGGTGGAAAAGCATGACTTAGTTTTATGTAATACCAGTCAGAAGTGTGACGGGCACATAACGTGGGAAACTGGCAATCTACATTCAACTATAGATTACGTACTCATGTCACACAAAATATATGGTAAGTTACAAGTAATGAAAATAGATGAAGAAGGTTCCAAAAGTCTTGGTAGTGATCACAAACGTATTAAGCTGAATTTTGCCAGAGAAGTAAATGCTGAACCTACACAACATAATTCAAAGCAAACTTTCTGCAGCGACAAAGAGTTGGAAATAGTTGCTGAAAGAATAGAGGAAGCAGTTTCAGGGCAACGGTATACAGATTGGACCTATGAGAGCCTAACTAGACTTTTTGTTCTGGAACTAGACAAAGTTAAGAGTAAACGAAAAGGGAAGCAAGGACATAGACCAAAAAGCTGGTGGGACAAAGAAGTGAAGCAAGCATTACAAAAACGTCAGGAAGCCTCTAGAGAACACAGGTATTCCAAGCGTAGTGGGGAGTCAGAAACGGAAATAAAAAGAAGATGGGACACTTTTATAACATGTCGCCGAGAGGCATCCAGTTTAATCAATGCGAAAATTCAGAGAAAGGGTGTAGAATGGATGAGTAATGTAAGCAAGAAAGATAGAAACGCAGCCAAGAAGTTTTGGGAGCACTTGAACTCACTCGGTAAAACGACGCAAGCTAGACAGATGTTCATACTCTCGGATCAGGGAGATCAATTAGAGGGAGATGATGCGATACGATATATAGGAGCAGTGATGGAGGAGAAATTTCGGGAACAGGTACATGTGGAAGATACGAGAACCGAAGGAAGTAACAGTCCAGCTTGTGACATCGCGGATTTTGGACAAAGAGAATGGGAAAAGGCGGAACGAAGAGTCCCTAGTGGCACGTCAACAGGCACAGATGGTATCCCAATCAAGCTGGTGAAGAATTTGGGTCCTAAATCTAAGGCAAAACTAAGGGAGGTAGTGAGCACTATGATAACAAAAGGAAATATTCCAGATGCATGGAGGCTTAGTAGGATGAGTATGATATATAAGGGAAAGGGAGATAAGTCTGATATTAGGAATTATCGTCCCATAACCGTGACACCAGTTATTTACAGGTTGGTAATGCAGATTATAAAGAACCGACTGGAGGAATGGGTAGATTGTGAGGGCATACTGGGCGAGTTACAGAACGGGTTTCGGAAACAAAGAAGGTTGGAGGACAATATATTTTCTCTAACACAGTGTATAGAAATAGCGCAAAAAGAAAACAGACAGCTCTGGCTGGCGTTTCTGGATATCAAGGGTGCCTATGACAATGTGAACCAAAGGAATCTGTGGGACATAGTGGAGAGCTTAAACCTAGATGAAGGACTAACAGCAATATTGAGGAACATTTACAAAGATAATAAGGTGATTATAACATGGGAAGGAAAGGCAACGGGGGAAATAGAGATAGGACGAGGCCTTAGGCAGGGGTGCCCGTTATCGCCTTTGCTGTTTATGTTGTATCTGAGAGGATTGGAGGATAGACTAGAGAAGAGTGGGCTTGGATTCGACCTTTCGTACAGTAAGCTAGGCCAAAAATTCAGCAATCCTTACCGGGATTGATGTATGCAGATGATATCGTACTAATGGCTAACAACAGGATAGATTTACAGGAATTAATGAGCATCTGTGGCAGGGAAGGGGAGGAATTAGGTTTAGAATTCAGTAGTGAAAAATCAGCAGTCATGATTTTTAACAATGATGAAGTTGAGAGGCTGAAAATACAGAATATTACAGTGGAGAGAGCTAGTAAATACAAGTATCTAGGAGTATGGATATGTGATGGTGCAGCATATCTCAGTGAGCATGAAAAGTATATAATAGGTAAGGGCAACAGAAATGCAGCTGTAATGAAAAATAGAGCACTTTGGAATTATAACAGGTATGAGGTGGTGAGAGAGATTTGGAAAGGGGTCATGGTGCCTGGTTTAACTTTTGGAAACGCAGTGCTATGCATGAAATCCGAAGTGCATGCAAGACTAGAAATAAAACAGCGCGGAGTAGGTAGGCTGGCTTTGGGGGCACATTGCAAAACGCCAAACCAGGGAGTGCAAGGAGACATGGGATGGGCGTCATTTGAGGGCAGGGAAGCTGCGAGCAAGATAGAATTTGAGGATCGGTTGAGGCAAATGGATGGGGAGCAATGGGCACGAAAGGTTTTCAGCTTTTTATACATGAGGAGTATAGACACAAAGTGGAGACAGCGCACTAGGAAATTAAGAGGAAAGTTTTTAGGCTATAGTGGGGTTACGGAAGAGCAGGTCTCCGTTAAGAAGAAAGTTAAGGCCACAGAAAGAGATCGGTGGCTAGAGGGAATGCAGACAAAGAGGGCTCTGGAAAGCTATAGATTAAACAAAACAGTTATTGCCAAAGAAAGCATTTATGATAATTCTAGGGAAGCTCATTGTTGTTTGAGGCAAGGACAGGTGTTTTGCGAACCAGAACATACAGAGCGAAGTACCAGGAAATGGATACAGTGTGCGCTGCTTGTGGAGAGGTGGACGAGACGGCTGAGCACTTGATACTCTACTGTAAAGGGCTTCACCCTATGCCTACCGAAGACAACATAGATTTAATAAAGTCATTGGGTTTTAGAGACAGCGAAGGAAAAGTGGATTACAAGACAGTAGAGATTACCAAGCAAAGATTAAGTGAATGGTGGCAGAAAGCACGAGAAAACTAGGTATTTTCTTATTAACTGATGGCAAGGGGGTTTTATAGCCTCACTTTCTGTTCAGTGCAGAGTGTATATAGTTTTCACATTTAAATATTCTAAGCTTAAATGGTAAGACAAATTGGCTAGGTGGCGTAAGCTACCGCCCGATCCAAAGGGCTCAGCCGTATTCATCCATCCATCCATCCATCCTACGAAGGGCCTTCTGCTACGCGGGGAGCGAACTATTCGGCGACTACAGCGAAGCTTGCACGTGCTAAACTGAATGTGACAGTTAAACATGGCACTTTGAAATGGCAATGGATATTCCTGATGGTTGTGTAAGGCTACTAACCATTCCAAAGAGGGTCTTCTGGCTGTTGTAATTTTTAGCGCTTTTGTGTATGGCGCGTGCTTTCTTAATAAAGCCAGAAACTCGTATTTGCTGTAGTGTTGAGATCACGCACTGGGCTGAGGAATGGTAACGTTAGAGTGTGTACAGAGCAGGCCCTCGGATTAAGCGCACTACTCGCGTGCAAAGTGCTCAGAATCGATCGCGATGGATAGGATGCTGAAGTTCTCTTGTTACAACAATATGCTATTTGCTTATTGAGTATCCCCCGATTCCACACCAGGCGAAGTGCTTAACTCGTTTGCACAAATGAGTCTACTTTAAAAAAAAGCAAAAATAAAAATGATGCAATATTAGCATAACTTTTATGATGGTCGACGTGTCAGTGGACTAAAAAAACTGTACTCAAGCTTTCACACACATAGGGAACACAACTCATACACAGCGCTGAGCGCTGTGTGAGAGTCAAAGCCAATCGGAGCTCGGAGTGGTATACAGTTAAATGCAGCTTGAACAAACTCCAGTTGAACAAACTGTTCAGATGAACAAGCTTGCAAGAATAAATACTTGGGAGGGTTCCTGAAGCCCTACCTGACAGAGTTTTCGTGCTACTCTTCGTCGAGAGAGTTGTACTTCAGTCGAGCCTGACGTTTTTGGGTTGAGGTCTAGACGCTCCACAAGCATAGCTGAAAAGTCATAAATACATTCCAACCAGAAATCTACCCTCCACAAGGCCTCTTCCCTGCAAGCGCTTTGGGCTGCTTTGCCACATCCGACCACTTGTCTGCCAGTAAGGTTGGAGGCAAAAAGGATATGAATGTGATACACTGTCTCTACCATTTAGTTACTCTAGTTACTCTAGCCTGCTCCTCAGGTTGTGGCAGTCTCTTTCTCTCCGAATTCCTGCTCCAGAGAGACATATCAATGGTCAGAAACCCTGCAAAAGAAAAACGCTTCAAAACAATTATTCTCTTGGTGCACCGGCGACACTTGCGGTGCCCCCTCCTCGGTAGTTGAGTCAGTGAGTCCCCTAAAGGCCCAACCAAGCGGTTAATCAGTGCCCACGTCTCCGCTTCGGCACGCGACTGGCGAGGAGAGGGCAACTGCCCCCATGTGGACGCGCGCCCACCCGCTTCGGTCGGGCGCTACGCAAGGTCCACAGCGTGTATGCATTGCACACGAGAAGGCTATTTAGAGCTTATAAACCTTCAGTTTTAATTTTACATTAAAGATTATTAACTGTCGATGCCCTAACAGTTGTATGCCTTGCTGCCTCTGCTGCACGGAGACTGACTTTGATGCCCGGCCTCACTTTCGCCGCGCTTGACTCTGATTGGTCGAGACGGACATCGACCAATCAATCAACGCTGGAAATGACGCCTAGCAAGTCACTTCCGGTGTTGACGCCAAGATCTGGCCAAGACAGACATCGACACTTCGCGGCGTTGCATTGTTGCAGACGTTCTCAAGCGATGCACTTGGATGCGGAGAGACGCGGACACTGTAGAGATGCGCGAAGAACTCCTTATGTGGTTGGGGCTTAACGGTGATTGGCGTTCTTCGATTTCCCCAGGCAGACGAGGTGAACCCCAAAGCCTACCCGCTTGCGGACCCGGAGCTCCACGACCAAGATCCTGAATGTCGTCCAGCAGGCCACCAACTACAAGCAGATGAAGAAGGGGCGCCAACGAAGGTGAGGTCGCGAAGGGGCAGTTCGGTACCGCCGAAAGATGAGGCTCGCGCATTGCTTCAAACCTGCCAGAGCGGCAACTGCGTGCGTCTTGGCTTCGCCGCATGCCGTACTGCACTCTCCCTAAGCTGACATTACTGTGGAAGCTATGTGCTTGTTGGACGAGTCGTGTGTCTACCTTTTGCCACGTGACCACGCTCCCGGCTCATGCTCAGGCACAGAGAGCGTAGTCGAAAGGAAGGCGGTTGCTTAGTCTGGCGAGTGTGTAGCTCTCATTGAACCATCAGCTCAGGGCTGAGCAAAGTATAGTGTTGCACCCATTGGGAGACACTTAAAAGGGCAGTAAAGTGGGTCTATTTACGGTCATAACTCATTGTACGGACCCTAAGCATTCTAAGAAACCCGATTGATACGCGTCCAATTTCCCGAATTAAAACAGGATCAGAGATCACAACACGCCATTTTTCTAAGATTTGGCGCAGATACGAGAGCGTTCCATTGGATGTGCGACGGCCAATCGCGAGCGATTGCTTTCCGCGCAGCGAGGGCCGGACCAACGACGGGCCGTTTCTTGAATTCTTGAATGTGTGCAGTCCACTCGCAATTGGCTATGGCACGTCCGACAACACTCACTAGTTTCTGCGCCGAATCACAAAAAATGGGTGTGCCGTGATCTTTAATCCTCTTTTAATTGGGGAAGTTGGAAGCGTGTTAATCTAATCTTGGGTTTTTTAAAATGCTTAGTGCCCATAGATCGAGCTAGCGCCATAGACGATTTCGGAAATCACTTCAGTGCCCCTTTAAAGAAGCGTGAGCAACAACGTGGGTGCAAGATGGTTGGCACAACTGTTACTGGCGTAGAATGCCGTGCATCCGCCCATTCCACACAATGCGCCCGTTCCCAAATTCGTAAGATCTAAGAAAATATGTGCAGTACATTTATTTTTTAAAATTGACAACCGAAGAACCACCCATCTCACCTTTTTTCGAGATTATCTCTAAATCTTGAGCGAGCGCTTGCTCGGTATTTTACGGTAGACCGTTTCGGTCGTGGAACTTTCCATAGACGTCGTACCACGAAAACGTTCAAAATCATGTCCAAATTTTTGTAATGGTGGCACAAGTCGTTTGCCCCAGTTGTTGACGAGGTGAGGACGGCTGGGGAGCCCTCGGTCGTCCCTCCTCCAGCGCGAGCTTTCGACCTTCAACGACTTTGAGCGCGTTTATGCAACGAAAGCACTACATAAGGCATGGAGCACCTGCTGAAGGCCAGACAGTCAAGAGGCATTCTCTGCCGTTCTCATTCTGCCAGCAACTATGCGGTGTGCAAGTCGGTCTGCTTTTTGCGCAGGGGTCGTGGAAACATCAGAACGCCGAGCTCTGATTGGCTCAATCGGAAGAATAGTGGGTAACCCCCAGGCAGCTAGCATTTGGGTCTATTCGCCGTCCTTGCAATCAGAACCGATCAAAGCTCGGGCGTTCTGACGACGACGCAACCTCCAGCGCAAGAAAGCGGGCGAACTTGTGCTCCACACAGCTGCAAGTTGTGGACAGGAGCCACATATTATCGGCTCTGCACTTTATTTTAAACTACGGTGAAATAAGTAAAGGTTTTTTTGTAGGCATTGTTGCGAATCAATGGTAAATGCATTGCGAGTGCAGGGACGCCCTTTTCTTGCACCTTTAGCGGGCGAGGATTTGAAGCGTGTCTCGATACCCACAGCGGTGCGAGGGAACGTGTGGGTTGCGTCGTCGTCGGAATAAGTAACTTTTTTTTTTTTACGCTAAATTGCACATAACAGTTTCGCACATTCTGAAAGTGTATTTTCACTTGAAGGCACAAAAAAGGTTGCCGACGGCAGCGATAGTGCCTCCCACTACAGTACGTCCGTTCGCTCACGGGCAACACGCGAAGAAGCCTCCTCTCTAGACCGGAGTTCCACAACCAAGTTGATCTAACAACATTGAGAGGTGCTGCGTGGGTTCATTAGTGATTGCATTATACGAGGAAAAACACCGACCTTCTCTTCAGGCGGCATGGGGTGGTGCCTCGTTTTCCCACCGCCTGTCGACGCTAAGAACACTGGCTAGGTGCCGCAAGCTGCCTTCCGATTTGAAGGGTTTAGTCATATGCATCCATCCGTGTTGCAGCCACCAAGGCCCTGAACCGGGGCCTGGCCGAGATCATCGTGATGGCAGCCGACGCAACCCCCTTGGCAAATCCTGCTGCACCTGCCGCTGCTCTGCGAGGACAAGGTGCGCCCATCGGGGTTCTCTCGTCCTTGCACCTAGAGACAGTGCGCGGGCTATGCCTCAGACTAACGACACTTCAGCTATCCTGTTGCTTAAAAGCAGTGTTGCCAGTCCTCCAAAGCTATTTGAATTCGCGAAAAACGGTTGTCCGTCCCCTTGAAACGTTAAAACCGTCGACGACTAAGCAGAAGGACGTTGCCTGAGCTTCTCGACACCCTGTCTCGAAGCCCTTTCGCACGAATGCACTTGCGTATATTTTATTATTTTACATTAACAATCGCCGAGACATCTGTGCTTTGTATGTCGCGTGCAGAGGCCTACTTCTTCGGTTGCTCGCTACGCCTCCTACGAGGTGCGGATATTCCGGTGACTCTTGACGTGAGCGGACGCGGCAAAGCCGTATGGCTGGACTTTTGACGTCGTCTGGCGGAGGTCGGCGCGGGTCGGCACAAGCTCCGTGTAAGCATTTGGCTCGAGGTTCGGTTTCCAACTGATTGAAGACGCAGTAGTAGCTGAACACTGATGCAGCACTGTAGATTGCAGCTTACGATAAACTTAAACGCGCTACACTCGGCAACAACTATTTTTGCGCTACGTCGTCGAAGATGCCGTAGCTCCGCACCGCTGTGAGAACGCGTGGCTTCGTCCTGCTTCTCCTTTGCACGTGCTCGTGCCATTAGCTTTCGCTGAGTTAGGAGCAGTGCGGAAGTTACACTTAGCCTCGACAATGTAGCGTAGTATACGTAGTATAGGTTGTGCCGAGTAATAGAGCGAGATTTTTGTTGCTGTTGGCAGCAGTTCTCTTACAATGTTTGCACTGGATAGACGAAGAGCAACGCCGTGGTAAGCTGGGCTAGTTGGTGGTCGTTGAACGTGACGGAAAGCAGCACTCATAGGGACAGGACAAAGAAAGCAACGTTGAGGCTAACACGTGCTGACTCACAGCTGAAATACAGACATAAAAGCACTGCAACGAGGCGGAAAAAATAAAAGAAAAAATGTGAGCAGAAACGACAAATGTAGGACAAGGCACGGGAATTGTAACTGGTAGTTTGAAACAACCTTTAAAATTTCACTTGAACCTTTCATTGTATTATACGTTTGTGGTTTTTCTTTAGAACTTTGCTTTATACGTTACACCGCTGCAGATGCCAGCAGATGCAGCGCATGTAACTACACTCGTGCATGCTTCTCGGCACTTGGTAATTTAGCTAGCGGTCTATTGCTGCCTCCTGTTCAGTTGCTACTTGCCTGAACTGTAGCTTGCAACGCAATTCACATGCCCAAATTGGCCTCTGTCGTAACTCAAAACAATACGACATTGATTCATTGTCCAGGCTGAATGCCTGCCATAAAGTCGCCTTTGTCAAGTGTCTGAGGTTAGGAAAGGTCAGCTCCTCTCCGGCGTTCACTCGCTAGAGTGGAAAGACCAGAGGGCCTTGTGGGAGGAGCTTGACCTGCCTTTCTCAACCTTCAACAAAAGGCTCTCTTGGGACTATTCGCCCAGCGCCCCACGGACACTAGCCTAGTGCAATGCATCCAAGCCTTTTTGGGGGTCGTCGTGACTCCTCTGTAATGCCCTATGGGCCCCAAGGGAATTGAAAGAAGGAAATAAATAAATGTAGGAGTTTTCGAGGTAACCCAGAATAACGAAACCCTGGACTCTACTTACTGTTTCGGCTATACGTTGACCACAGTTGCAAGCCATCGAACGATTTCCAGAGTTTGCGGTTTGTATAGACGGACCCCGGGCTTGGGTTCAGTGTCTCGTGCCTGTTTGCAGTTTGTGTAATCTTGAACCTCGAGCTTTGATGAACTTAATTTGCCATGCTTATAGTTCGAGGTTGGAATTTCCCGCAGGATGTATGTGATTCATTGATTGAGCGACGATTGGCCTTTACTTTTGTGTTGTAGCATACTTGTGGCACATCCACGAACAGCAAAGTTATTGTCACCTTTGTGCTTTGTTTCAGAATGTGCCATACGTCTTTGTGAGATCAAAACACGGTAAGCACCTAACTGATCATTATAGTGGAACATTTTAGGAGGAAGGGACTGTATTCCTGAAGGGTGCCACACGTTTTAGAGTATCCATTGGTACTTCCAAGGTTTATGCCTCTCTTTAACCCCTTGTGGAGTAGTAGGGTATGGAGCAGGCATAGCTGCTCCAATGCAGCGAGCAAGTCAACCGAAACGTGTCCTCCTCCCTTGTCATCTCCAACAGAACAGCCTGTCCAGCGAATACAGCATTGATCTCCTTACCTGATAGACGTTCATCTTCGCTTAAAGAGGCACTAAACCGCTTTCTGCAATAGGTAGTCTGTTTGCAGCCATCTTTGGGCTCAAAGCATCCTATAACATTAAACTTTACTTTCATGTGTGGCCGATTTCTCTATTAAAATCGGTATCAAAGATGGATTACCTCCGAACTATAGCCGACACCAGATGTCATGGGACAAGAAGGGCTTCTTTGCTTCTTGTCCGACGGCACCACCTGGTGTCAGCGATAGTTCAGGTAAGCTATCATTGACCACCAATCTTAATAAAGAAATTGGTCACGCACGAATGTAATGTTTAATGTTTTTAGGACGCTTAGAGCCCATACAATGAATTATGACCATAAATAGACTATCACAAGAAATAGTTTAGTGCCCCCTTTAAAAAGCCCCTGAAAAAAAAAAAAATGTCCTTTTTTTAAACAGTTTAATTGGGACACGCAAGTGAAAAAATTACTTTCACAAACAAAAAAAAAATTTTAGAGCAATATTGACGGCGCAAGACGCAATTAGTCGCCGGTAGTCACCTCCTTTCCACTTGTTCTCTCTCTGCATTTCGAGCGCGTGGAGGAGAGGTGGATCGGCTTCGCCGTCACGTTGAGGCGGAAAGCGCGAATGACCATTCTGTGACGTCATGGACTTTGTGCGCAGAATTTCAAATAAATCTTGCTGTCAATATTGCTCTGAAGAAAAAAATATATTTTCGCATAAAATTCATTTTTTGACACCAGGCTGTCCCAACCAAACTGTTTAAAAAAATATCTTTTCCTTTTCAGAAGCCCTTTAAGCCTCTCGTGATCGGTTACAACTAGGGTTCGGAGTTTTCGGTTTAAACCAATAAAAGTACGCCGAATTCAATTTTGGAAATTCGGTTTTAACCGAAAAGGTCAGTTTATAGGTTCGGCATTTTCGATTTAAACCGATAAAACCCGATAAAAGTACGTCGAATCCATTTTTTTCAAATTCAGTTTTAACCAGAAAAGGTCACTTTGACATTTCAGTCGTACCGAAGAGCCGTGGTAGAAAAAGTGGAACGACAGTGTCTATCGAAACGTTTCCGAATGAATGGGTATATGGATGCCATCACGACATTATGGTTTAATGCGCATCATCATCGATCGGAATATGCAGTCCGAAATGCCCATGACTTTGCCATGTACTGAGCGTGTTTTCAAACTCGTTGTAAGGAAGACTGACTTGACGCAAGCTCTGCATCTTGTGCTGTGCTTCAAAACGTCGCATCAGTGTCCTTTAGTCGGTCACAATTGGTTAATTGGCCGATTTTGGCTCAGGCAGAGCTTCAGGGGGAGGCTGGTCTTTAACTTTGTGTTTTTATCTTTCATTCATCGTGCTGAAATTTAGTATACTGATGTATTCCTCAGTGTTGATTTCAAATATGCAATTAGTTTTCAGATAGCTTTACTAGATCCTGAGTTATTAATTAATTTGTAATTTTAATTAGGTCCTTCTTACGGGTCGTTAGCGTAAAATTCTTCAGAATATATCAGTAATATTTTTAGAATTGCATTCACCAAGACATGTTTTGTGCGGTGATGCTATTTTTGTTGCTTTATAGCTCATACAATAATTTTAATTAATTTGTCTCAAAAAGATATAGCCTCCAGTTTTGTGCAACTTGATTAAAAAGGTTTTTACCAATGTAATATCATTAAATCAGGCTTAAAATAGCATCACCGCACACAACATGTCTTGGTGAATGCAATTCTATAAAAATTTCTAATATATTTTGAACAATTTTATGATAACGGCCCGTAAAGAGGACCTAATTAAAATTACAAATTTCTTAATAATTAAAGATCTAGTAATGCTATCTGAAAACTCATTGTATATTTGAAATCACCACTGAGAAATACATCAGTATACTAAATTTCAGCATGATAAATGAAAAATAAAAAACAAAAAGTTAAAGACCAGCCTCCCCCCTCATCTCCTCAGCCTGGCAGTGTCCAGTGTTAGCGTTGAGAGGGCATTCTCAAGCTCAAAGTCATATTAACAGGAAAGAAAGAGTGCGGATCAACAAGGAGAACCCTGGAAAGTACATGTGCATGTACTATAATAAGATCACGTAATCCTGATGTACAGAAGTGAAGTTCCATGTTTTTTGGGGCATAGGCTTGATACCTGACTTGTCTGTACTTCTGGTTTTTTTTTTTCTTGTTTCTTTTACAGTTTCACACATTTGCCAAATAGTGTCCATTTCTTTTTCAATGTATCTGTGCCGTTATTCTTTGAGTGATCACAAATATCAGAGCTACAAGAATCATCTGATCGGGTGTCCGATGGTTTTTTTTATATTCACCGAAAAAAGCCGATAAAACCTTGTGGGCATAAATATACGCCGAAAAAACCCGAAAATTTAATTTTAAAATAAACACCGAAAAAGTACGCCAAATTTTGAAAAATAGAAACCGAAAACGTGGAACCCTAGTTACAACCGACTACGCAGCAGCACAGCCGGTCGTGAGCAGTTGCAAAAGGCTAAAAACCCGTTTTAAGCCTCTCCCGTTGTGAGACAGTCACTAGTGTGTGAACCACCAGCCTTTACAGGCAAGTTGAGAGTGTTCCAGGACTGCTCGACAGATTGTTCCAGCGCATTCTCTCGTGAATGAGCCAGTCCCAACCTCTGGTTGCAGCCCTGGGCCGTGCGTGCGGTGTGTCGAGGCCAGTCATTGCCTGCTCGGTGACGGTCAACGAGGGCTCCCAACTCAAACCCCAGATCCAGGGGCTGCAGCAGGAGATCGAGAAGCTCCTCGTCTGAGCGCATGCCCCGGGCACCCTGTACCATACGCGTCTTCGCCCATCGCATCCCTTCTTATTTGCCATCTCGTTATTAAAGGACTCTCTGGTGTTGCCACATGTCTCGCCCCGCAGAATCCATGCTTTTTTGTTTTTTGTGTCGGCTGACTGGAGCGTTTGGTAGTTGCCTAGCAAATTTTTAGGTTTCTCGTTCTGCGAGAAACCTGATGCTGCTCACTGCAGTGTGGTGTAATAATGTCCTACACCTGCTCCTTCATAAAGGAACACTGAACTATTACAATCTTTTTGGACAAGAAAGCAGGCACCAAAGTGTCTGGCCTGTGCAGACAAAGGTCTTGGCTTTTCTTTCTGAAAGTCTTGTGGCCGCACTTGCATATTTTTTGTGATCTTGACTTCGGTTTAATATCGTGGACAAGTTTTCTGGGGAGCGGAGGTGTTCATAATGATGACATGGACTCTAGTACCTCGAGCGTTGAGTCGGGTGCTATTTGGGGATTCACTGACAGAAAGTGACTTGTTCGGTGACCTTCCCCAAAAAGTGCCCATTGAAAGTGGAAAAGCGCATTGTATAATGCCCTGCCAAGGTCAGTGCAATAGACCCTTTTAAAAAATTTGCACCAGTGCCCGTCTGCCATAGCTTGGTCACATACTCCGAGCATGTATTGGACACGTCGGTGTTTGGCGTTGACTCTGCTCGGCTCGTATTCCAGGCGAGCACCGAGCTCTGCTCGGTGACTCAGATCCAATCACGGGCTTCGTGTCCATGGATGGATGGATGATATTGGCTGTGCCCTTTTTAACAGGTGGTAGCTTGTGCCACCTAGCCTAAGAAAATGCTTTCCTCCCCCACTTAAACACTCAATTTCTTTCCCTCTACATCCCTGCAACTGTCGCCGGGCTGGGGGAAAGAACCACCAGGCTGACCTTTGGGGGATTGGGCAAATACAAAATAAAAAAGGTAAACGCACCCCCGCCTTTTCCCCCAGCAACTAAGAGTCGCCAATTATCCTCTGGTCAACCTTGTTGGGAGTTCTTTCCAAACCCAGACCCACTGAGAGACAAACAATGGCGACTGCCAATGTTGCTTCATAGGCTTTTGAAAGGGTCTATTGCTAGACATTCCTATCAATCTTTCACTGAATGTGCATTGATGTGGTCAATTCTACCTTAGAAAATTTCAAAGCGTAGTTCTGTTTCTGTTAAAAATGAGACCAACCAACTGGTCGGATGTGTTCACAGACGCCCGAATTAGTGATGGTAGATGCAACTGAACCCTTTAAATCAGGCGGCGGCTTGCGGTGCCTAGCCAGAGAATTTCTAATTCAAATTAACTAACCTTCCGACAGGTCTCCGAACACGATCCACCGGTTGAGTTTGGCAAGTTTGCTGGTTTTGTTTTACAGAAGAACCATGTCTTGAGATTACACAAGGTGAAAGCTTGAGCTTCCTTTGTAGAGGCTCGGGATGGATTTGAATTGGTGCTAAAGGCTGCAATCGTACGGCGGTAGCTTGCACCACCTAGCCTAGAAATTAGGAACCACAAATATGATTTCTTTGCCAATTTCCTTCCCCTCTGCAACTTTGTAACTATCACCAGGGGCAGTGTGGGATAACACTAGGATGACCTTTGGGAGATGAGGCAAAAAAAAAACTAAAAACATCACTCCCCACCTCTCGTCCGAGGAGGGGAGAGAATAAAAATAATGCTTTGGGAAGAAAAAAAAAAGAGCCATTCTATCTCTGTGAAGGATGATGACCAGCGAAGCTGTTTAGCGCACGATACAGACCTGCCCCGAGGAGCCGGAGGAAACTAGACGCGTGACGGGACCGCCACCTCGGGAGAGCGGAAGGGAAGGAAACTAGGCATGCAAGCGCTTGGAACGAGGACAGAGAGAGGGCAGTGTGCGAGCGTAGACATGGTCGCCGACGCGGGTCGCAGTTGTACAAATACTCGGTTGCGAAACTCGCCCTAGAAACCTGGGCTGCTGGAGTCCACCGAGACTGAGCTAAATACGACAACCGCGCAACCCTTTAGCGACGAGTTGAAACATAAAGTTGCTTGATATGGCTACTGCAAGATGGTCTGCAGAGATGGCGCCGACCGGCTCCTTCTCCGTAACTCAACAGAACCGCAGGCGCAGCCGCAGAAGTTCACGTAGGTGGTCGCTGTGGGAGAAATGGCAGCGTTGCAATCACCATTAGCTCGGTACTGGGATAAGGATCGACGCCATTTTTTCCGAGCAGGCTCTATGGCAGTTTCCCAACTGAGTGGTTCTAGTAACGCTGGGTTGCACTGAGAAACCTCATTATCTACCTGGGAGTCTACTGATCGTGAAAATGGTGCCGATCGATAACTAATCTAGTCTGAATAGCACACCATGCCTGGCAACCAAGAACACTACCAGCATCAGCATACAGAAGGATGATCTGCAGGGAATGGTGTTCCACGCGCCGCGCGTGCCGGCGTGCTGCATGCAGCAGTGACAGTTATGAAGCAAAAGCCTAAAACAAATGGCATCTTGCACAGACGCGTTCGTCAACGCTTTATTTTGGTTATTTACTCCAAATCTTTTATAAGGTGAAGGCGTGCGGCGGTGCGAGCGTAAAGTTTTTGGTCACGCACACGGAAAATCCACGAAACCCTAGCCATAAACAGCCTCGCTCTAAAAAGTAGACTGGGCAAGTGACGGTAATTGAGCAGACATTATTTAGACCGGTGGGAGCAGACGTAAATATTTATTATCTTTTACACGCCGATTCTGTGACCGGGGTACGCGCCCGGAAAAGGAGGGAGGGGAGCACTGCTGTTGCAAGGAATGCGCATCAACGACACGTCCGGACTGGCTAGATGGCGCGAGCGCTCGCCGCAATTCAGGGGTTTCAGTTTTAGCAGTGTTCATTCCTCCATCCTTCATTTGGCAATGAAAACAATGAAAATCCGAAGACCAACAAGATTTTCGGTGTAAGCTGCTTCAAGCTGCTGCTGGTGGGTGAAGCGGAGTGAAGTTGAAGTCGGTATGTTGGTATCAGCCGTATCACCAGGTATCACCAGTTCCACCTTCAAAGGCTTCTGTTCAGCAAAGAGGTACTGCTGCAGCACATCTTGTTCTCAAAGGCGCGCACGCAAAGATTAGCGGGAATGCGTATTCGGGGAGCCTTGCATACGCTCTCTGAGCGGGCAAAAGTGAACGTTGAGCGCTCACCTTTAAAGCTTGGACCGTGCCACGTTCGGTACCTACAAGTGAATTGCAACGTCTGTCATCTCTTCTACTCGAGTGAGAGCTGGCGCAGTGATGCGGATGCAGCATCCTCCAAATTCCGCGCTCCATTGCAGACGATATACACAATGCCGGAAATGTGAAAGTAGCTATAGCATTGCTCGAAGTGTTTGCAGAGCGATGAACCTGACATCTAGCAAACCTAATTTGACGACGGGCTAGGGTGTAGACTTTCCGATTTTAAACGAAAATCGCCGATAAACATCCGCCTATGTCAAAAAGTACAAAAGGGGTTCGGAAGGGAAATTTTGGGCCTATTTCTCTGTGTAGACGTGGTCTTTTTTATGACAGCAGCTCACAAACACCAGTCTTTCGCCCTTAAACCCAAGAAAAAGTTTTAAAACGAATAAAACAATTTCCCAATACAACCTAATAATTAAAAAAAAAACCGCAAAAAAACAAAAAATTAGTGTTGCTTATATGTTTATACAAGCCTCGACGGGTGACCTGTCTCTTAGCTGTAGATGAGAAATTTAGCCACTGCAGTACAACTGCTAACCTGGGGTTTTTAATGTGCATCATGCAATAGTGATTACACGAACGCGTGCTGGTATGAAACTGACCAGATCGAACCCAGGAGGTTTTGCAGCGCAGGCTTTGCTCCAGCTCCAAGGTGAGAGGTGTTAGCCCACTTGGCCACAATCATTTGAATAGGCGAACATCTTGTGGCCAACCACAGGTTGCAGAACGAGTTGTGAGTTCTAAGAATGCGACTTGACTAATTTAAGCTGTTTTAGCATCTCTAGAGTAAAAAGTGTAACTCTTGGTGACTGAAAACTTGGCGCATGTGAGGTTTTCATCACGTCCATATTCAATGGTAGAATAAACTAACAAGTGCTCCAAACCGATCATTGCTGCTGCAAGATTGAACGCTTCTATTTCTCACTTTAAGTGTTGTTTCCGATGTTGTGACGCTGAGGTCTGCTGATTGGTCTATGCTGTGTTACACTTTTAGTTTACGCTCTAATTGCGGGAAGGAGAGGGGGGGTTTGGTGCTGGTGGCGGCCTTTGCTTCGCCCATTGGCCAAACTCTCCCAATATAAGGCTCTGAGGCAGTGCGGGGACGAGCGGCGCTTGGCGCACCTCTCAGTTCTGGTACACCATACTCCGGGTATTCCCACTTGGCTCGATTGTAATGTGTTGACGATAAAGCTGGCCCCACCTAGTGACGACGATCGTAATTATGGTACCCTTGGCCGTTTATGGGCCCGTGAGTTGCGGACGTGACGTAGCAGGCAAATATCCCATGACGCATCGTGCCGCCTCGATGGCTGAATTTGAAGCGCTCGCCAGAATCCGTCAGTGTGAAAGAAAAATATAGCCATCTGCTAAAAATACGAGCGTGTGATTATCATTTACGGATATCGTGGGTCATATTTCACCCATTTCGAAGTGTTCCGGAGATATTTCAGGTTCGATTCTGTACCCCTTTAAAACCAAAACCACCAATTACTGAAAAAAAAAAAAAATTGTTAGTTTGGATATTTTTTAATTTGGTTTGAAAACCCTCCCTTCATTTTTGTTGGGTGCGTCACCCACATCGGTGTGCCTTGTCGTCTTCGATCAAGTGCACCGGTGCGCACCCAGACATCCTTGATCAACGAGGCGCACCCTCTCGGAGCAGTTTTCATTGCCCCAATGATCACCAAAAACATCAATGGTGCGCCGGGGTGCAGTCCCGTCAGGCGTTGCTGCCAGGAGCGGAATCGAGAGATGGCAGGAATAGCAGACGTGCAGTTATGGTGGTGCAGTCTATCAAGATGGCGACCTTGCAAAAAGCGAACACGCCTCACAGCGGCACTCAATGAATTCCTCAGCTCTTCTGACAGACGCTATAAACCAGAAGCAAGCACCCTGCCAGTTCTGAATCTGTGGAGTCAGTGACGTCCTGAGGAGTGGTGGCACCCGTGGCAAGTTTTTTTCACGCCCCTGATGATGATGATGATAACGATTTTATGTAAAATCCCGCGTGTCCACGAAAGCGGATTGGCTGAGTCTCGGCACGTCCATTGTACTGAACACCAGTGTTATGTAAAGTGCAGGGCGTCCCCTACAAAAATCTCAATGTTGTTTTCTAACGTGAAAATAAACTAGGCAATGCCAATTGCTCATTCTCCACCCAAATGTAGCGCTAGCGGTCTGAACCAGATGGGAAATTTTCAGAACAAACCATTACCTCATTCAAAGTTATAAGCAATTTTCTGAAATTTTCAATGGAAAATGACCACCGCACAGCTCTCGAATGCATGGAGTCGAAAGTTCACCGAAAACGGCTGAAAAGCTGACCCCGTTTCCCCATTGAAATTTTCTGAAAATCACAGCTTTTTAACGAGATAATGGTTAGTTCTGACACTTTGACTCTGGCATCTGGACTCGCAGCTGCTATGTCTGGGCAAAGAATGAGTGTTCGAGCGATGCATAGTTTATTTTTGCAATAAGAAGAACCCTGTTAATGTGTTTTAACTTGAAGTAAAGTACAAAGTAATTGAGAGGTTATGTACTTCAAATAAAGTAGTATTTTTCACCAGTAGTTCACACGGAGCGTCTGATATCTCACAAAGGTTCCTTGAAAAATGGATGAGATTGAAATTTACTTACTGACGGAATACTAAAATTCTGGAGGAACAGTTCAACAAAGCAGGTTGTCGGATGGTATACCAGATCGTGTTCTCACATCATGCTCTAGAATCATCTCACCCTACTTAGAAAGCCTTTTTAAAAAAGTCTCTCTCAAGTGGACGGCTTTCCAGCCAGTGGAAAAACAGCAAACGTAGTGCCCATACATAAAAGCGGCCCAAAGACCACGTCCAAAACTACAGACCCATTTCCTCCTTTGTTCGTGCTCCAAAGTGGCGGAACGCAATAGTCATCAAACGCGTTTAGAGCTGGCAGCTCGATGCCCGCTTCGACTGGGCGGCGCGTTGATCACTCGCACGGTGCATTATGGGGCGTTCCCATGGCGACGCCACGTGTGGCGCTACTAGTGAGCGATCACAGATGACGCGCACCTAAACTTACATTATGGGTAGATTTCCCTGCTAAATTTAGCAGAAAAATTTCCCCTCTAAATTTAGCAGAAAAGAATTCCCGCTCAATTTAGCTGAAACCTTTCCCCGCTAGTGTAGGAAAAAACTTCCCCTGCTTAAATTTAGCAGGAATTTTGCTAAATTTAGCGGGGAATCGTTTTGCTAAGAATTTAGCAGTGAAAAATTTTCAAGCTAAATTTAGAGGGGAAAATTTTCTGCTGAATTTGCCGGGGAAATATTTTCCCCTAAATGGGAAGCGAGCAGGAAGAGGAGGAGTGAGGGTGTTCGGATGAGGAGGAGGCACACCCTCACTCTCTCCTCTCTCCAAGAGCCACTCTAATTGGCGCTAGGATTAAATGTATTTCATTTTAATCACCTCTGAAAAAAACTACTATCTCACTACTGCACAATACGGATTTAGGAAAGGGTTTTCTTTGCGACACAGTACTCGCAGTTGGTTGAGTTCTGCAGCCCTGCAACTTCATTTGATAACGGGCTACAAGTAGATTGTGCTTCCTTGATTTTCAAAGAACATTGAACAAGTACTCACTTCGCTCCGCTTGTTGCGGTGATAGTCAAAACAGCGCCGAGCTCTGATTGGCCTTGGATTGGAAAGGATAGTGGGTAGACTGGAATGCTAAATGCCCCACTATTTTTTTCAATCATCCAATAAGAGCTCGGCATTCCGACATCATCGCAACCCCTGTATGAAGCAGACGGACTTGTGCTCTGCATAAAAAGTTGATTTTTCCAAGGCCAATAGTTGTTGGGAAAAGATGGAACAATGGGCTATATTTGCTAGCCTTATTCAGAGATGACTGTTAACTAAGTATTGTCACGAATCAAAGTAGAGCATGAGATGCGGAAACTTAAAATAAGCATTTAATGGAGCAAACGTGTGCCTACAAAGTTATAAGAGAAAAGGTACCAGCATCTTGCATTGGAAATGTAAAGGCCACTGTCCCGAAGTAGACGCTACAACGGCTCTACACATATGCATTCACCAATGTCCCAGCAGAACAGATGATAGCGACGGGCTGGAACTTTCCAGTAGAGTACAAATCATCAAAGAAAGAACCGAGGTCGAGCGGTCCGAGCCTTGTGTCCTCTCGGCAGCCGCACATGTTGTCAACTCTACCACGCACGAAGCGATATAACTTAATTTTGTTTCTTTTTGTCCGTATTTGCAGGTAGTCCACTGCCCTCCTGCATTTCTTGCTTTATTTAACAAGGCGATTACTACGACCCTTACGCCGGTACAGTGCTCATTCGCGACTGGGCAGTGACAGAGGTGGAAGCTCAGAATGCCCGAAGTTCCGTGGTGCGAGATTTCAATCCACGTACGGTCGCACTGAGCTGCTCGCTTGTCCTACATGGCTGCCAAATCAATGAAATGGCATTCAATGAAATATAGGCCCCACGCTGTTAGCTTACGTTGGTAGTGTCATCACTTCTGCAAGATGCATGTTAAAAACCTCGACTACCCGCTAGCAAGCGTATTGCTCCTGCTGAAGCACCCTTCAGCTAATCGCTCATTTATCTGCTCAGTCTGCACCAGATGAAAAGTGTAAGACGGTGTACTTGAGTCGATCTCATCGCGTACTGGAAGCACTGCTCTACACCGTTCTGCCGGTCGCAGGATGTGAGGCAAATTGAACCCGAAGACAATGGTAAGCGGCATCACTTGCGCACCTCTCAGGGCAGATGGATCACGGGTTCTGCTGGTTCGTCTTGGCTAGGGAGAAGCATCTCAGTCTGGTATTTTATGTCGATTTGACGAGTGTCCGTACATTTAGTACCTTGAGAAAAGGTCGTTTTGTATCTGTGGACACTATCTTAAAATATTATGACATATTGAGTGTAACGACTTGTTTGTGCAATGATGCTCAAAAACTGCCAAGTAATTTTTTATTAGTACCGCATTTGTCGTTAACTCGATTGAATGTTTACTGCGACCGGCAGTGCTAACAGAGAAAACAAACGGGTTGATTTTAACAGGTCTTCCAACTTTAGGTCAGGTAACACAAGCTACCACATCATAACAAGGAAATTGTTTTTGCAGAAATTGTTTTCTCATCTTGTGCTCATCTGTCTAGTCATTGTAATCTCGAAATGGAAAATTCTGGTCCTGTCTCGAATGTATTATCCTTATAGCTCTCTGGTTAGCTTGATGCACTTGGAGTGCTGTGTTTGCCTTGTACTTAATTACTCTCATTGCTCTTTCCATTTAATCGTAGGCATCTCTAGTGGTTTCATGCATCCGTCTTGATCATACGGGCCTCTTTATGAATCTGACTACAATCATCAGTTCGAATGGAACCGATTCAGGCTTCAAGTCTCGGTAAGTTCTCATTTCAACCCTTTCTATAAATGTAGAACCCAGGCGTGCTTTGCATATGCTGTGTAATAGCACCGTTAGGCTTTTCTAAAAGATAGTGTGTGCTTTCTAAAAATGTTGGGTATGTGGCGATCGGTCTCTCAGATCGCGAGCAAAAGCACTGAAGTTCGCTGCACATTTGGAAGCGGAGCACGACGTACGACTGTCGAGAAAAAGACTGGAAAATTCTCTACCTCGTCTCGTCAATGGCGACGGTGAGGACACGCTTGTAACTTTGACTGAATGGCGCTTTTATTTGTAATCTTACCTTTGCGCAACTTTTGTGTGGTGACGGCAAGACGAATTAAATCATTGTTTACCCGAATCACCGATGCAAACCGGTCGCGATGACAAAGTTTGGAAAGGGGGCGCATTCCAAGGACAAAGTAGCAACTGCTTTTGTAAAGGGCCTACTCAAACACGTGAATGATTGAACCACTTGTTTGATTTAGATGACATTACTGGGCTTGTCTCTGTTGATGTTGAAGACGTGATTTTGCCATAATATTGATAATAGCCATGGGTGAAGTACAAAAAAAAAGCAAATGTTGAAAGATGAAAGTGGGCGTTTGTGTGTGTGAAAACTATCGTTTTGAGATCACCGTATGTTACTCGCAGAGATGACACACCTTTTTTTCCCGAACGATGAGGCGGTTGGGGGTGCTGATTCATTACGCGAGGTAAAATTCTGCGTCCGTATTTGCTACGCATAATGGTACGGACCTTTTATCCCGCAAAAATCGATTTAACTCATCTCTTCTGTGCAGCTGCGCGGTAACACTAAAGCTACGTCAGATAAAAAAAAAACAAAAAAAAAAAAAAAATAAAACGCCCTCTCCATGTTTTTTTTTTGCTTCTGTGTCCCCTTCCCCCTTTCGGGCTGGTTGTCCACGCTGCCCATGCTTTCGCGACCCTAGCTGCACCAGGACAGAAATGTGTGTTCATTTCAGGGCTTCTAAGCCCTCTCTTTCAGAAGTCGCGAGGAGGCGGCGGGAGGCAGGATATCTTCGTGCTGCTGCCTTAGCTTGGGCGAGAGGGCGGTCCTGTTTTGCTTTGCTTAGGCGAGGGCTTCACCGCTTCTCTTTTCCCTATCTTCTTGGCGTGCAGCGGCGCAGCGTGGGTGACAAACTGCGCTGTGTAAAAAAAAAGAAAAAAAAAACTTTTTTTTTTTTTTGGTTCCGTGGATTTTTTTTGTCGTACTTTACGCAACTGTTTTGTTTCCTGCCTTGCTTAAGCGAGGGCCTCTCCGCTCTCTCTTACCTGCCCCGCTCGCGCGCGTAACGCAACATATTTAAAATTCAGACTGCGCTGTGCAAAAAGAAAAAAATCTCTTTTTTTATGTTCTTTTTTGCTTCCGTTGGATCTTTTTTGCACCGAATTTTTAACGCTATTTCACAGCGCGCTTTTGTTTGCCCACGCCGCACATACACCAGGACAAAAAGTGACTTTCATGTTCTCGCGACGCTGGGAGGGAGGGGGTCAAAATTTTGACGTCCAGGAGTTGGCAGTGCTGCGTTTATTACGCTAATGAAAAAAAATGTCGA
Source organism: Ixodes ricinus (assembly GCA_037355805.1). Lineage (NCBI taxonomy): Eukaryota > Metazoa > Arthropoda > Arachnida > Ixodida > Ixodidae > Ixodes > Ixodes ricinus. The sequence goes on from JAZHYW010046367.1 coordinate 24,361, forward strand.
GAATTTTGAGAGCTCGACTTGGGGGGTCGCTCATTACTGCGAAGTGCGCGTCGAGCAGCGAGCAAATACGGCACTTATAAATTTGTCGCTTTCATGCGCCATGTTGCTTTAGGAAAGTTCAGAGCGGATAGCTGTGGGGCTATGTTTGCAACGTACTACCATCTTTCATGACTACATATTCACAAATACCGTTTTTTAGATTTCCATCTTGCGTCCAAAATTTTTGTTTTGAGCAGAAAAATGACAAAAAAGAAACAAATACTAGCTATATGCTATCTTTCCCCCCTTAAAATTTCTCCCAGAAAAACTCGTAAAAATGAATCCAAGTTATGTAAGCTAGCAAAACAATAGTTTTCCTAATTTGAAATTTATGCCAAGGTGTGGAGTGGAGAAAATGCTATCCACAGGTGCTCCAACCTTCTTACCACTTTTTTTAGCACTGGCTGGAGCGAAATACAATTTATAAAAGTTAAATATAATGCAGTGTAAACTAATGAAGCTTTCTGGGGAATAATTATCAGATGTTCGATGGATGTAAATACTGACATTTTCAAAAATCAACTTTTTTTGCAGCAATTGTTTTTTCTAGGTAGTGTCCCCCTTAAAGGCGCTCATTTCGGCAGTATTCTTTATTAAAGACTGCAGAGAAGCAGATGGAGTCCAGTAGACAGCATGGCAGTGGCATCACTCTGTCATCTCACTTCACCACGGCATCCAAAGCACTTTCTAGATTGCCCCCAAATATCACACCGAAAAAAAATGAAATGCCTCATGTTGCATTATTTTGGCGATCAGTGCCGAGTCCACGATGAGCAGACGGACCCAGAAAGAGTAGCCATTGGGCTGACGGACAAAGCACGCCGACCATACTCTTGGTGTTGCTAGGCCCAGCGGCCCACTGATGTGGGCACACTGAACGCTTCGATGTGCGACGCAGAACGGTTGCGTTCACATCATCAAGGCAGAAAACCACCACAGACAAAGCGAACACCTGCACATCTTCGCAACATAAAACTTAGGTAGAATAAAGAGCTTAAAGAATCAGTGCACAATGCCAGTGTTCAGGCGTTTGCATTGATGTCGCACATGCCATGCTCGCTGCCATCTTGAAAAAGATAGAATGCATCAAGGATGACGTCAAAGGGAATCGCGGAAGCGATTGGCTTTATATTCGCTTTATCGCAAAAAAGAGGTCGCGCGAATAATATAATTTTCGAATAGTAGTTTCAAATGACACGCTATTCATGCTTTTTTGAAGTGTTGATGGTAGTGGTTAACTCCCTGGTCGCGCTTCTCCTCTAAGCGCTGGTGCACTGCGAGAAGCAATACAGAGCCGATAATGCGATCTTGCGACTCATTATGCCGCCTGCAGCGAAGTAACGCTTATCGTACTGTTAATATTTATATTGCAGTAAAATCTTACAAGTTTAACTGTGGCTATTATGCAAGGGTATATGCTGGCATCCGATGTTGTAACAACCACGCGTGTTCATTATTTGTGCGTGTTTTTTTTTAATTCAGAATTGAAGAAATTATTTTCATATCACAGAAGATTTATAAATCCCCCAATTAAGGGGGATCAATAAGTCAAGCAGACCGTCATGAATGACAGGCTGGGCGCAGCTTACGACAGGGAAATAAAAAAAGGGACATTGAGTCCCAGCATCCCATTCTCACGCCAGAGGCGCATGCTCTTCGTGAGCCCCGGTTTCCGCGCGCGGATTCTGGGCTCCATAGAGACACGCTACGGGCGCGAGATACATTGAAGCATACGCCATGCAGCAGGCATCTCAACTATTTCGTCTCCTCGCTTGTCCTTTCGGGAGAGGAGGCGGCTTATCTGCGCCCCCAACTGGCGGCCTGACGCGGGCCGGGGGGCCCTTGCTCACTGACAATGCGGCGAAGCAGCGCCGCTCTGTGTCTCAAGATGACTCCCCTCTTCCCTACACCACTTCTCTCCCACCCCCTCCTAATCTTACCGGGCGAACAACTTCCTGAGTTTCTCATGCCGACCCCCTTCTTGTCAGTACTAGGCTAACAGATCCTCGCTCTCCTGCAGCCCCAACCTTCTACCCTCCTCTCCCCCCTCCTTGTTTCACTTTCCTTTCCTCCCCTTTCCTTCTTTCACTTTTCCTTCCTTTCCCCCCTTCCCCTCATGGTCCACTGATCTCGACGCCACCATCTAATAAAAACACTACATGTTGTTGAAAGTCGAAGGTGTCGTCCTTGTCCGTCCTTTGTTTATTCTTTCTGTAACAAGTTATATAAAAAAACCAACGCTACTCACGTTCAACTATGGCTCCTTTATGGTTTAATTTTATGTCAAATCTGTCCTTTACCTGCCATCCCAATGTATGTATTGGACTTCTGAGGCTACAGTCTATAAATATAGCTAGATTAAATTGAAGAGAGCTCATAAGTGGTCAATTTAAAGCTTGGGACCAACCTTCGCGAGTTCAGCTTAATCTTTGTTTAACTCATGGTGCAACAGTAGGGAAAGGCATGGAGAAAGGCGCAGCAACTATTCAATATTCAATTTAACAGTATTCAATCAAAACACTATTCACTTTGAATTTGCTTCGATCCCAAAGTCCAATATTTGCACATGCCTAACGAAGAGTTGTCGGTTTTGTGCGAACCGCGCTCATCTCGATCACAATGAATATATAGCGCTATTCATTGTGATTGGTTGAGTAGCTATATGCTCCAGCTTATCTGCTCTATGAACAGTAGCAGGTCGATGACGAGCAAAAGCAGACATGATACAAACAGACTGAAGATGCCATTGGCAATTCTAATAGGTTAATTGAGATATCTACAAAATTACCGGCCTATCATTGTTCAATAAATAAATAAATATCTAGCGGCCAGGTCCCTTGAGGTATGACACTTTCATTGAATAGTCTCCTTTTGTGGTGACAACTCAATCTAGACGCTCTAAGCATCCCAACAAACCCAAAACGACAACCGTACGTAGCTTATTTCTTCCCTTAAAAGCATGTTCAAAGATCGCAACACGCCCTTTTTGGGAAGAATTTTCCTTCAGTGAAGTGGTCGACTGAAGGCGCTTGTCAGCAAGTTTCAAGCGATGGCTTCTGTCCATGCGGAGAAAAAGAGTGAGTCTTATCCGGAATTTGTACCTATCGGACTCTCTTCGAAACGAGTTATAATAAAATCATTCGGAATCTGCGCATATTGTAGGGTTTTCATTGGTCCAGACAATGTAGTCTCTGAGAAAGAGTCACACATGTTTTTCTATTGCCTCTGGAGATGAATAGGCGGTTTTGTAAAGTAGTACTTGTGTATATGTAGGAACTAACTCATTTTAAACAATATAAGATCAAAACCAAGATCCTTTTCAAAAATGACTTCAGTGCCCTCTTTAATGCTGTTCGTGTAATTGGACAATTAATGGAGTTAACTGTATTTGAGTGATTCTGTAAACAAAATAAAAAGGGTTGCGAGATATTAAACCACTCCGCTGAAGTTGAACTGCAGGAATGGCTACTTATTTCTAAACCAATTGGCTATCTTGGTTGGGCTATTTTATCTCCTAACTGACAAAGTTTTTCTTTTAGGTGATGAAGCTGCACCATTGGGGAGGAACAGCTGCTCTCTGGAAGCCAGAAAGGACATCTGGTTCAGGTGCTGTTCCTGCACCTACTTCACCAGAGATCAGCATGGAATTGTGAGCCACCTGGTTGCCCATGGTGATGAACAAGCCAGAGTGCCACCATCCCCTCATGTCTCCTGGCTCTAGGTCCAAAGTGCACACCAACACTCATATGCACAGGGGTATTGAGGTTATTTAAGTGCAAGCTATGTCCTCAAGCCTTTAATTGGAAGTCCAATCTGACCAGGCATAATTTATTGCACACAGGTGAAAGACCTTATAAGTGCAAACAGTGTCCCTGAGCCTTTGCTCAATCTGGCAGTCTGGTCTACCACAACCACGCACACACACAGGTGAGAGGCCATTCAAGTGTAAGCTTTGTCCCACAGCATTTACTCGTAGTTCATACTTTGAAAGGAGCATAATCGAACACACAATGGTGACAGCTCTTATAAGTGTAAGCTGTGCCCCCAAGTTTGTACAAAGAATTCCCTACTGAGAATTCATTATCAGGTACACAGTGGTGACAAACCTTATAAGTGCAACCTGTGTTCTCAAGCCCTTGCACGGAAGTATACTCTGACCTGCCATAATCGAACACATACAGGTGAGAAGCCATTCAAGTGCAAGTTCTGCTCCCAAACCTCTTCTCAGAACTCCAGTCTGATCCGCCATAGTCGAAGACACAACAGCGAAAAAACCTAAGAATACCAACAATGCCCCAAACGTTTTACTGTGAATTGGAGTCTGATCCACCACATTCTAATGCACGATACCATAAAATTCTGTAAGGACACCCTCCTCCAGAAGGTCGCCCATCCTGTCTTTGGCTAAATATCTGTAACATAAAAATTATAAACATTGCCCACCCTCATGATTTTTGTTGGGCGTCATGCAATGTCCGACAAGAATAGCATTAATTGCGTGATCTGCGGTAATCGGCACGTCTGACAAGCGAATTCATTGCAGTTTCCAGCGTTTCTGTCCGCGATTTGTGCTCGCTGATATCGGCTCTTGTGACACACAAGTTGTTCCCCGCATGTATATTGCATCACTGAACGTCGAATCTGCTGCGTCCACGATCTGCACATGAAAGTTTGTAGCAGATTCCCACATTTTAGCCTGCGATCTGCACGCGATATCGGTTCCCGTGACAGGCAAGTTTGTAGGAGGTTCCAGCGTGTTTTCTGCAAAATAAATCTTGATCCTGCTGCGTCCGCGATCTGCACTATCCGTTCCTGTGAGATGCGAGTTCTCAGCGGGTTTCCACAGGTTTTCGCACCGTGAAGCACGAATTTGGTGCGTCAGCAACTCGGTATCCTTTCTTGTGACACAGGAGTTCGTAGCGAATTCTCGCATGTTTATCGCATAGTGAAACGCAAATTAGCCTTGTTTGCAATCTGCGGTATCAGTTCCTGCGTCATGTGGTTTGCAGCAGGTGCCCCATGTTTATCATAATTTTTGATAAAGTTTTGCTGTGGCACCCCTAAGATAGCCCACCCCATGTTTTTCACCTTTATCTCTTCACTTTGGGTGGGCGTTCTTACGGAATTTTACGGTATCTGGAAAGCCTTAGGGTTCATCTGTAAATTCAGCAGGCCATGCTTCATAATCGAGTAGATTTAGAATAGCGCACGGTAAAGATTTGCGTGCAGCAAGAATAAGCGTCGCCACCACTGCGGATTTGCCGGACACTAACCACGTTTTTGCGCTTGTGTGCGCTTATTTGAGCGTGCGCTAATTTTCGGAAATTAAATGCATATGCAAAGAGTCTTTTGCACTCCTCCAAGGAGGATTGTTGATAGAAGTTGGCTGAAGCCAAGACGAGCACAGTTAAAAAATGGCAATTCCCAGTACTGCGGCGTCGCTTTCGAATACATCCATGAGCTGACAAATATGCAGAGCTTTAGTGTGCGCTATTCTAAAACTGCCTAATCTGTCAATCATTTAACTCATGCACAATTTTATGCTATTTCAATTGAAATATTCATATGCAAGCAATGCCCCAATGCCTTTGCTTGGATTAATAGTCAAGCTTGCTACACTCAAGTGCATATGCACAGTAAACATCCTTAGGTTTTTTTTAAGAGAATGAAATGGGTCAGAGCAGCCAAGCCATAAGAACACAAATTCAGCCATGTTTATGCTTGGTTACAGAGTACAATGAATTGTTGCACAATGTGTTCATTTTTGTATAACTTCATTGTTTTTTTAGCCTTTTTCGTATTAGTTGAATAAAATCTGCAGACGACAAATGTGTAATCGTACTCTCGTTTTTGCTGTTTCTCAGAAATAGAAGCTTAGAGTTTAAGCTTCTGCAGTCATATATCTTTCAGCCATTATTGAAGTATGTTGAAGTTGCAGAGCAGTTCTGTTGGGGCTGACTAATTCAGTAAGAAGTTCCTGTTTTGCCATCCTGCACCATGCTAGGATCTCGCTTCAAAGTTTCTTCTCCAGGAAATAGACTGTCAAGTCAATGTGCACATCGCAGGACGTCAAGTGGCATGGTGGCGGTTTGTGATGCCGATTGTCAAGAGGTTTGGATATGAGGTGGCATTTGTAGTACTCCTGTGTAATTCATGTCAATACATTGCTTCATTGACAAATGTAAATAGAAAGGAGAATTATTGGTCTAGAGGAACTTGGAACCAACTAAATTGCACTCCTACTGTCAGCTTTTGCATCTTTTGTAATTGTGTATTCTTAAAGGGCAACTCCACTCAATTCGAAGATTTCGGTATATTCAGTAGAGCCCTGCGCGGATAACAGTTCGATCATCCGATCCGCATCCGCAGACTTCGTATCCGCATCCGAACCGCATCCTTAATGTTCTTAAATAATTGTATCCGCATCTGGAGACTTTATATTCGCATCTGAGACGCATCCGCAAAATTCGAACCACATTCGACTTTCAATTCGCACATTCATTTTATATTATAAATTCATGCATGAATAAAAATTAAAAAGGCATATTGATAATATCTTATAAGCCGTCTGCCTACCTTTCTACAAAGAACTTTTTCTGCAAAAACACGGTGAAAGTCATTTTATCGTATTCTGTTTTATCGTATTTATATGATAAGCCATCATTTCTCCAGGGACATTTCATATCGCTGGAAAAGATGCTCGCAGTTATGAGATCGTCTTGGGAGTCCGTGGCTTTTACACTGTCCATTAGATGCGCTTAAAAGGAAGGAAATTTATATTTATTTTCCTTTTTGCCTTGCAAAATTCACTTCAAGCAGGTGCATATTTTATAAACATGAATGTGTCATTTTATTTAGGCCACACAATAAAAAGAGGGAAAGGAGAGGCGCTTACTCGCCACAGCAAAATGCTCGTGTATATGTTGTTAGGCGCGAGTACACCACTGGGAAAATATCACAATATTCAATAATGGCAGCAACTCGTATGGGTTATCGTTTTAAACACGAACCCTCAATTGTATGCTCTGAACCATATACTTATAACAACTCGGTGCCAACTGTCGAGAAACAGAAAACGCAGGCGCACGCAACGTTTCACATGTCGAGGTTGCTCTGTAGAAGAAACAGAATATTGTCACCATGGACGGATTCAGGCTGTTTCGCCTCTCTTCAATTAATACCCACTAATAAGAAGTCTTTCTCTGTTGGTGAGCTTGATGCTACTGGGGTGGCATGTGCAAACTGCGCTACAAGGATGAGGTGCAGAAACTCATGCTGGCACCAGTTCCACCACTCCAGATGATCGAATTCAGTCTCCTTTATCTACTTGTAGGCTAGAAGCCACTTACAGGCTTCTTCTACTTTCTTGTGGCTTGTATGGTTTAGGTTTTCTTTGCACAAAGAACGTTTTCCGCTCTTTCCCTGCCAAACAAGAACACGCTTCCCGGATGACTTACAGTTCTGCGTTCTTTACTTTCTCTAGGCTCAGTACTTTTGGCGAGATAGAACGTTCTAAAGCGATCTTGGGTGAGAATCGAATCTTTTTTGACGCAAAGAACATTTTTCTCCCCGATTGGCACCTTTTATCTCGGAGAGTAGTTTGCCCCCGTAACATATTCGATGATGCACTTCATAGTATCGCTCACTTATTCACTGTATGCACTGTAGGATCGCATACATTTATTGGCCGCCTCGGCAAAAATGGGTCCGGACCCATGAATATCCGCACATCCGCAGTCCCCCCTGCTATTCGCATCCAATCCGCAATCCGCCAAATCTGATTAATTTTATCTAAATCCGCTGGTTTACTGCGGATATCCACGGATAATTTGTGGATATGCAGGGTTCTAATAATGAGTGAGTTCACATTAAAAAGCATTAAGAAAAGAAACTACAACATTTGCTTCACATAAAATGGGATATATATTGATAAATCTAACTTTAAACAGGAGCAGAAACCAAAACTTGGGTACCGTCTGGCAACATTGGCCTCAGGCCGCCAAGAACATGGCTGTCACGTGGTACAAGATGTCACGTGATCCTGTACGCAACGATGGGCAGGATTGGGGAGGGCATGTGCCAGGAGCAAGTGTCGTATGCACCATACTCTTTCATACGTTTTAATGTTTATGACATTCGGTGACGTCTGCCCAACTGCGGCATAAGTCTGCGCACATAGTGTCCGTATTGTGAACGGAACTCCGAGAGACAATGATCACAAACGGTGAAAAAACGATGGCGGTTGTGAAGCTGGAGAGGGCGGTGACGGCCGGATCGGCTCCCAAGAAGCGCACTGCGCAGGTGCATTACAGCAATCACGTGCGCACTGCTGAGCTCCTAAAGGAATTCATTGCTGACGTCACCCTTTAGACTTGCCCGGAGAAGTAAAAATAAGCAAAAGGGGGCAATGGTGATGACAATTAGCTCAATGTTGGCTACACCCACACCGTAACCTTGACTGCACCGTTGGTTGCGCCTCAATTCGCCCCGCTCGAGTCGGCCAATTTCAGCAACTTGGTGAGTTGCAGAGTTTGCCGGCTGAGTTGCAGAGTTTGCCGGGCCGTTTAAGAAACATTTAGATAGATCTAGGTCGTAATATTTGATGTGTGGTCTTCCAAGGTGATACTAAAGAGGACTGCATTGTTTTTCAATTTTTCAAAAACAAAATTGAATCCGAGTTGTCCTTTAAATGACACCGTCTACTTTTCGACCATCATTGTCTATAACAATTATGTGAATGCCATATTTTGTTGCACCATACACTTGTTCCTTAGTGTTGGAATTGTGCCTTTTGGCTCTCTACACCAGAATTCATGGACAGAATGTCACTGTACAAAGAACAGTGTTGCATGTTAGTTTTTCTATTGTTTAAGAAGTACTGCAGCTCTTAGATGATTACAGAACTTGTTGGAAATGACAATAGACCTTTTCCTAAATTATCCAAGCATCAGAGAGAATGTTGGGAACGTAGGTACATGCGCTGCACGTGCTTGCCTTCCCTATAAAAAAGATTCGAAGTAATTAAGCAAAATAAAGCATCCGTGAAACACATGTGCGAAATTACTTGTTTCTAGATTTTTGCTTTTGAACAATTAGAGCTGAAGACGCCAGCACGCGCAGCAGTGGTGTACCTACGTTCCCGGCGTTCTTTTTGATGCTTGGTAATCCGGCAGAAGATCTACTAATACATGCACAAATTTTGATGGCAGAAGGGAATCACAGTCGTGTGCAATTCGTGCAAGAAAGGAATTTAATCAAAACCTAGTTTCAAAAGGACCTGGATGTTCAGTATATATTTGCGATTGTGGCTTTCTTGCACACTGCTGTCTCAGTAACTCTAGCTCATATTTTTTAGGTACTAAAAGATAGGCATACATTTGAAGATGAGTGGAGTTTCAAGATCAGAGAAGTAGAAAGAAAATTCTAGTAATGAATTTGCCAACAAACATATCCCCTCTTTGCGCTGAAAAGGGGTAGATGATAAATAAGATACCTGTTCCAGTGACTTGCACTAGCAGCATGCTGTTAATTCTCTTGGAGGACAGTGGATGTTTTTTTTTCCCGAGCTCCTGCGAAATTGAGTATCTTTTTTTCTTTGTCTTTGTTCTAGTGTGCATGGGGTAGAAAACTAGAAAGTGTTAAATAGTGATTGGGTGTTAGGGTAGGTTTTGAAGAGGCGGATTATTTAGCTTAGAGTTAGAAAAGTTGGATTATTGGGACGAGCTTTGTTTAAACGCTTTGGCGTGATGGTTTGACCACTTTTTTCCTCGGAAGTTTGTGACAATTGGAATAGAATTGTTTTTGTTTCAATGCACCACGTGAAATAGTTCGTGATGACAATGAGCGGCTAGTTTTTGGTTTTTGTGGCTTTATTTCATGACTGCCTTCGAAGAGGTTAACCATGTATGGTGCTACATAGGGGGCATGCCATGCAGGACAGTGTGGCGGGTGGTCGGAGAGGCAGGTTGGGTACAGTGTGGGACGTAGAGCCAGGGTATTTTTATGGGTACATGCTGGCTTCGGAGGGTCTCTGTCTGACTAAGAAAGGTAACAAGGAACGGCAGGACTAAGACTCGCTGGAAAAAAAGAAAAATGCAACAGAATATAGGGTTCGTGAACATGCAAGGCTGCAGGAATAGTGTGAAGTTGATTGAAGCTGAGGACAAGCTCCAAAAGGAAACTTTCACAGTATGTGGGGTCGCAGAGACATCTTGGGAGACATGGAAGAACTGCCTTTTATGCCAGAGTACACGTGGATGGGGTGCAACAGGAACGGAAAGGGGGAGGTCTAGCGGTCATTGGTGAAAGGACGAGATTGGAAGAGAGTCGAGGAAGATTGTAGGGAACATCTTTAGATAAAAGGTAGTATTGGGGGTGTGCCAACACACTTGGGATTTGGTGGGCAGGAAATGATTCGAGAGAGGGAGACGCAGAGCACATAAGCACAGCGCCGACCTTTAGCGACAAGTTGGAACATAGAAGTTGCTTTATATGACTACTGCAAAATGGCCCTGCCAGATGGCGCCACCGGCTCTTCTGTGACTCGACGGAACCGGTAAGTGCAGCAGTGCAGTTCACTGAGTGGCCGCTGCGGGAGAAATGGCAGCGTTGCGATCGCCATTAGCTCGGTACTGGGATAGGGGTGGCGCCACTTTTTTAGAGTGGGCTCTATGGCAGTTTCCCAACTGAGGGGTTCTAGTAACGTTTGCTGTTTGCTTCAAAATGCAACAGCACACTAGCGCCAGCTGTACCTCTAGAGTTTACTGTAATTTCATTTCATTTCATTTATTTACCTCAATGGCGTCTTTGAGGACGCATTACATGAGGGGGGTAGGCGGTGCATGCCTTTGTAATAACACAATCACACAATTTTTCAAACACAGTCAATGATATAACAAAATAATCGCAATCAGCCCAACACAGAAAGGAGTATGGAAAGAGTAATGGTACCGTCATTGACCTTTGGTAATGCAGTCTTGTGCATGAGCTCTGAACTTCAGGCGAAATTGGAGATAGGACAAAGGAGCGTTGGCAGGATAGCTCTAGGGGCACATGGGAACTCTCCCAACGAGGGAGTGCAGGGTGATATGCTGAGTCGCCGTTTGAGAGCATGAAGGCATTGAGTAAAATAAATTTGGACCAAAGGCTAACAGAAATGGAGGACATGTGGTGGGCACATAAAATCAATAAATACCTCTACTTTATATGGAGTCTGAACACGAGATGGACGAAATTGACACGAAAGCTTAGGATGAAATTCCTGCAGTGCAAGAAATGAAGGTTTATTCAATAATTCAAGAAACAATGCTCTGCTGTTTGAGGTGAGGACGGGAGTCTTTAGAGCAAAATCGTATAGGGCCAAATTTGAAGACTCAGATACAATGTGCGCAGTTTGTAAGTAGGGAGACGGAAACAGCTGAGCATGTGATTCTAAAATGTAAGGAGCTTAGTTCTGCCCCTTCCCGAAGTGGTGACAGACTTACCGGAGGGCCTCGGTTTTGCTGGAGAAAATGGAAGGGTGGATTATAAAGAGTATGTGAAGCGCAAGTTCATCTGCTTCTTTTGCATGAATTATGGTGACGTCAGAATGCAGAGCTCTGATTGAAGGATAGGGGTAGACCACAAGGCAGCTTACTTTGAGATCTACCCACTATCCTTCAATCGGAGCCAACCAGGTCTCGCTGTCGTATTGACGTCACCGCAACTCCTGCCAACGTTACTAGA
>JAZHYW010046368.1:0-39551 GCA_037355805.1 Ixodes ricinus
TTTGCGGACTGAAGGAGCCTGGCACGACCGGCATGCAACGCGCGCGACCGAGCTCTCCTCGGCCTGCTTGATTGGCCTGTGCTCCGTCGTTCCCGAACGCCGTAAGTTGAGCTCCGTTCAACTCCTTGCGTTGCGAACGAACGCGAACGAGACGAGCGGTTTGGCGCTCGTTGCCATGGCAACCTCGTCGTTCCAACCGGTAAGCGTAGTGGTCGCTCCAGGCATACCTGTGTGAACGGGCCTTGAAAGAATAGACGTTGCAGTTCACTAGCAGGCACTGAACGTACCTGAACGGCATGGTCCGGCCTCATAGACGAGTGCTCAGTGCTTTTACACGGGACTTGACTCCCTCCTATCTTTGCCGTTCACGACACTTGGCTCCCAAGGAGCGCAAGCGAAGCTCCCCAGATCCGTAAGTTCCCTTTGCGTGCGCGCCTCTTTTAGCCAATGTTTACCTGTTCGTTGAATGAGAAGTCGAGAAGCCTTTGAAAGTGATGCGGATTCACTGTAGACTCCACCGTTATCCATGGGCAGCCAGCTGAGCCAGCCAAGGCCAACCGTCGAACAGCCGAACAGCGCGAACAGCTGCGTCGGAAAATTGCGATTTCCACGGATAAATGAATGAGGGAGGAATAAACACGGCTGAAGCGGAAATCACAGAATCAGGCGACGGCTTGCGCCACCTAGCCAGTTGAACGCGCGATAGATTGATGGATGGATGGATGAAAACGGCTGTGCCCGATTGTAACCTGTGGTAACGCTTGTGCCACCCAGACTAAAAATAATAACAAGAACCTTATTTCCCCTTTCAAGTCAACGCATTTCTCTATCATCAGGTCATAAAGATGATCGCCAAACAAACCTTTAAAAATAAACAAAAAAAATAATAAAAAAGAAATTACTTTTTTGCCTTTTTTTTACTTTTCCCTCCCTCTTCTCTCCTCTCCCTCCCCCCTCCCCTCTCCTCTCCCCCTCCTCCTCCCCCCTCCCTCCCCCCCCTTGCCGAGGCACCAATTTTCCTCTGGGGGGCAGGGTTGAAACTTTGGGCTGGAGCCACGCGGGAGGGAGTCCCAATTTTCCTCTGTCCCGCTAGTCCCCAGCTGTGCCAGTTAGTTGAACTTCGTTCAATTTTTCATAGATAATTTCCTGTACTCCAATCTCCCCACCTCTACGCGGAGAGCAGTACAAGAAGTCAATGTTATTATACTCCGTTTCACCTAGTGCCACTAAATAAGCTACGCTTCAGAGTAACGACACTTGGCCATATTGTGGCTTAAATCATGGTTGCCAGTTATCTGAAGCTTTATCTGAAATCACAGGAACCGCTTTTCCGTCCTCCACAAATGTTTAAACAGTCCGCGACAGAGAAAAGCAATATTACATGAGCTTCGTAACACCGAATCGAATGCTGAGGGAAGTCGCACTTTTGAATCATGACGTCTGCAGTTGCGTATACTCTGCACAAGCCCCAATATGGCGGCGCCCACAACAATGTGGGGGAACGGGTGCCGATACTCTAAGCGCAGCTCATTTAGTGACTCTAGTTTCACCTTATGTTGTACCGCAGCGAGGCTAAGAAGCGCGAGCTCATAGCGTTAGCAGCTGCCCTTGGTGCACGAGAGCTTGTGCCCCCGCCGAGATATGCCCTAGAGCAAGGAGCTCGCGCTTGTAGCCTTTCGTGCGGTACAACACAAGGTGAAACAGAAGGTATAGATTAACTCAGTTACGGAACTGCTCATATACGCTGAACTGCACGAGCAGTACCGTCCCCCCCAATCACCACGACTCGCCTCCCGTTGTTCAATGCGCCGGACGGCTACTATGCTAACTACAGTGCATTCCATGGAATATGTTTGTTTTGAAGCCAGCATCTAGATGGCGTTCCACTGTACTCTATGCAAACACACAGTTATGAAATGAAAATCTAGATGGCGCTTCAAGCGGCGGGAGTCGGACTGAAGTGAGTGAGGGGTGTACCCCCTTCTGCGGGAGTTCCACAACTGAGGTAATCTAGTAACGTTGGCAGGAGTTGCGGTGACGTCAATACGACAGCGAGACCTGGTTGGCTCCGATTGAAGGATAGTGGGTAGATCTCAAAGTAAGCTGCCTTGTGGTCTACCCCTATCCTTCAATCAGAGCTCTGCATTCTGACGTCACCATAATTCATGCAAAAGAAGCAGATGAACTTGCGCTTCACATACTCTTTTATAATCCACCCTTCCATTTTCTCCAGCAAAACCGAGGACCTCCGGTAAGTCTGTCACCACTTCGGGAAGGGGCAGAACTAAGCTCCTTACATTTTAGAATCACATGCTCAGCTGTTTCCGTCTCCCTACTTACAAACTGCGCACATTGTATCTGCGTCTTCAAATTTGGCCCTATACGATTTTGCTCTAAAGACTCCCGTCCTCACCTCAAACAGCAGAGCATTGTTTCTTGAATTATTGAATAAACCTTCATTTCTTGCACTGCAGGAATTTCATCCTAAGCTTTCGTGTCAATTTCGTCCATCTCGTGTTCAGACTCCATATAAAGTAGAGGTATTTATTGATTTTATGTGCCTACCACATGTCCTCCATTTCTGTTAGCCTTTGGTCCAAATTTATTTTACTCAATGCCTTCATGCTCTCAAACGGCGACCAGCATATCACCCTGCACTCCCTCGTTGGGAGAGTTCCCATGTGCCCCTAGAGCTATCCTGCCAACGCTCCTTTGTCCTATCTCCAATTTCGCCTGAAGTTCAGAGCTCATGCACAAGACTGCATTACCAAAGGTCAATGACGGTACCATTACTCTTTCCATACTCCTTTCTGTGTTGGGCCGATTGCGATTATTTTGTTATATCATTGACTGTGTTTGAAAAATTGTGTGATTGTGTTATTACAAAGGCATGCACCGCCTACCCCCCTCATGTAATGCGTCCTCAAAGACGCCATTGAGGTAAATGAAATGAAATGAAATTACAGTAAACTCTAGAGGTACAGCTGGCGCTAGTGTGCTGTTGCATTTTGAAGCAAACAGCAAATGTTACTAGAACCCCTCAGTTGGGAAACTGCCATAGAGCCCACTCTAAAAAAGTGGCGCCACCCCTATCCCCAGTACCGAGCTAATGGCGATCGCAACGCTGCCATTTCTCCCGCAGCGGCCACTCCGTGAACTGCACTGCTGCACTTACCGGTTCCGTCGAGTCACAGAAGGGCCGGTGGCGCCATCTGGCAGGGCCATTTTGCAGTAGTCATATAAAGCAACTTCCATGTTCCAACTTGTCGCTAAAGGTCGGCGCTGTGCTTATGTGCTCTGCGTCTCCCTCTCTCGAGATCATTTCCTGCCCACCAAATCCCAAGTGTGTTGGCACACCCCCAATACTACCTTTTATCTAAAGATGTTCCCTACAATCTTTCTCGACTCTCTTCCAATCTCGTCCTTTCACCAATGACCGCTAGACCTCCCCCTTTCCGTTCCTGTTGCACCCCATCCACGTGTACTCTGGCATAAAAGGCGGTTCTTCCATGTCTCCCAAGATGTCTCTGCGACCCCACATACTGTGAAAGTTTCCTTTTGGAGCTTGTCCTCAGCTTCAATCAACTTCACACTATTCCTGCAGCCTTGCATGTTCACGAACCCTATATTCTGTTGCATTTTTCTTTTTTTCCAGCGAGTCTTAGTCCTGCCGTTCCTTGTTACCTTTCTTAGTCAGACAGAGACCCTCCGAAGCCCGCATGTACCCATAAAAATACCCTGGCTCTACGTCCCACACTGTACCCAACCTGCCTCTCCGACCACCCGCCACACTGTCCTGCATGGCATGCCCCCATGTAGCACCATACATGGTTAACCTCTTCGAAGGCAGTCATGAAATAAAGCCACAAAAACCAAAAACCTAGCCGCTCATTGTCATCACGAACTATTTCACGTGGTGATTGAAGCAAAAACAAATTCTATTCCAATTGTCACAAACTTCCGAGGAAAAAAGTGAGTCAAACCATCACGCCAAACGTTTAAACAAAGCTCGTCCCAATAATCCAACTTTTCTAACTCTAAGCTAAATAATCCGCCTCTTCAAAACCTACCCTAACACCCAATCACTATTTAACACTTTCTAGTTTTCTACCCCATGCACACTAGAACAAAGACAAAGAAAAAAAGATACTCAATTTCGCTAGGAGCTCAGGGAAAAAAAAACATCCACTGTCCTCCAAGAGAATTAACAGCATGCTGCTAGTGCAAGTCACTGGAACAGGTATCTTATTTATCATCTACCCTTTTCAGCGCAAAGAGGGGATATGTTTGTTGGCAAATTCATTACTAGAATTTTCTTTCTACTTCTCCGATCTTGAAACTCTGCTCATCTTCAAATGTATGCACTATCTTTTAGTACCTGAAAAAATATGAGCTAGAGTTACTGAGACAGCAGTGTGCAAGAAAGCCACAATCGCAAATATATACTGAACATCCAGGTCCTTTTGAAACTAGGTTTTGATTAAATTCCTTTCTTGCACGAATCGCCAACGACTGTGGTTCCCTTCTGCCATCAAAATTTGTGCATGTATTAGTAGATCTTCTGCCGAATTGCCAAGCATCAAAAAGAACGCCGGGAACGTAGGTACACGCCGCTGCGCGTGCTGGCGTCTTCAGCTCTAATTGTTCAAAAGCAAAAATCTAAAACAAGTAATTTTGCACATGTGTTTCACGGATGCTTTATTTTGCTTAATTACTTCGAATCTTTTTTATAGGGAAGGCAAGCACGTGCAGCGCATGTACCTACGTTCCCAACATTCTCTCTGATGCTTGGATAATTTAGGAAAAGGTCTATTGTCATTTCCAACAAGTTCTGTAATCATCTAAGAGCTGCAGTACTTCTTAAACAATAGAAAAACTAACATGCAACACTGTTCTTTGTACAGTGACATTCTAGTCCATGAATTCTGGTGTAGGAGCCAAGAGGCACAATTCCAACACTAAGGAACAAGTGTATGGTGCAACAAAATATGGCATTCACATAATTGTTATAGACAATGATGGTCGAAAAGTAGACGGTGTCATTTAAAGGACAACTCGGATTCAATTTTGTTTTTGAAAAATTGAAAAAACAATGCAGTCCTCTTTAGTATCACCTTGGAAGACCACACATCAAATATTACGACCTAGATCTATCTAAATGTTTCTTAAACGGCCCGGCAAACTCGCAACTCAGCCGGCAAACTCTGCAACTCACCAAGTTGCTGAAATTGGCCGACTCGAGCGGGCGAATTGAGGCGCAACCAACGGTGCAGTCAAGGTTACGGTGTGGGTGTAGCCAACATTGAGCTAATTGTCATCACCATTGCCCCCTTTTGCTTATTTTTACTTCTCCGGGCAAGTCTAAAGGGTGACGTCAGCAATGAATTCCTTTAGGAGCTCAGCAGTGCGCACGTGATTGCTGTAATGCACCTGCGCAGCGCGCTTCTTGGGAGCGCATCCGGCCGTCACCGCCCTCTCCAGCTTCACAACCGCCGTTGTTTTTTCACCGTTTGTGATTATTGTCTCTCGGAGTTCCGTTCACAATACGGACACTATGTGCGCAGACTTATGCCGCAGTTGGGCAGACGTCACCGAATGTCATAAACACCAAAACATATGAAAGAGTATGGTGCATACGACACTTGCTCCTGGCACATGCCCGCCCCAATCCTGCCCATCGTTGCGTACAGGATCACGTGACATCTTGTACCACGTGACAGCCATGTTCTTGGCGGCCTGAGGCCAATGTTGCCAGGCGGTACCCAAGTTTTGGTTTCTGCTCCTGTTTAAAGTTAGATTTATCAATATATATCCCATTTTATGTGAAGCAAATGTTGTAGTGTTCTTTTCTTAGTGCTTTCTAATGTTGAACTCACTCATTATTTAGAACCCTGCATATCCACAAATTATCCGTGGATATCCGCAGTAAACTCGGCGGATTTGGATAAAAATTAATCAGATTTGGCAGATTGCGGATCGGATGCGAATAGCAGGGCTGCGGATGCGGATTAGATGCGGATATTCATAGGTCCGGACCCATTTTTGCCGAGGCGGCCGATAAACGTATGTGATCCTACAGTGTATACAGTGAATAAGTGAGCGATACTATAAAGTGCATCATCAAATATATTACGGGGGCAAACTACTCTCCGAGATAAAAGGTGCCAATCGGGAAGAAAAATGTTCTTTGCATCAAAAAAGATTCGATTCTCACCCAGGATCGCTTTAGAACGTTCTATCTCGCCAAAAGTACTGTGCCTAGAGAAAGTAAAGAGCGCACAACTGTAAGTCATCCGGGAAGCGTGTTCTTGTTTTGGCAGGGAAAGAGCGGAAAACATTCTTTGTGCAAAGAAAACCTAAACCATACAAGCCACAAGAAAGTAGAAGAAGCCTGTAAGTGGCTGCTTTGCCTACAAGTAGATAAAGGAGACTGAATTCGATCATCTGGAGTGGTGGAACTGGTGCCAGCATGAGTTTCTGCACCTCATCCTTGTAGCGCAGTTTGCACATGCCACCCCAGTAGCATCAAGCTCACCAACAGAGAAAGACTTCTTATTAGTGGGTATTAATTGTAAGAGGCAGAAACAGCCTGAATCCGTCCATGGTGACAATATTCTGTTTCTTCTACAGAGCAACCTCGACATGTGAAACGTTGCGTGCGCCTGCGTTTTCTGTTTCTCGACAGTTGGCACCGAGTTGTTATAAGTATATGGTTCAGAGCATACAATTGAGGGTTCGTGTTTAAAACGGTAACCCATACGAGTTGTTGCCATTATTGAATATTGTGATATTTTTCCCAGTGGTGTACTCGCGCCTAACAACATATACACGAGTATTTTGCTGTGGCGAGTAAGCGCCTCTCTCCTTTCCCTCTTTTATTGTGTGGCCTAAATAAAATGACACATTCATGTTTATAAAATATGCACCTGCTTGAAGTGAATTTTGCAAGGCAAAAAGGAAAATAAATATAAATTTCCTTCCTTTTAAGCGCATCTAATGGACAGTGTAAAAGCCACGGACTCCTAAGACGATCTCATAACTGCGAGCATCTTTCCAGCGATATGAAATGTCCCTGGAGAAATGATGGCTTATCATATAAATACGATAAAACAGAATACGATAAAATGACTTTCACCGTGTTTTGCAAGAAAAGTTCTTTGTAGAAAGGTAGGCAGACGGCTTATAAGATATTATCAATATGCCTTTTTAATTTTTATTCATGCATGAATTTATAATATAAAATGAATGTGCGAATTGAAAGTCGAATGTGGTTCCGAATTTTGCGGATGCGTCTCAGATGCGAATATAAAGTCTCCAGATGCGGATACAATTATTTAAGAACATTAAGGATGCGGTTCGGATGCGGATACGAAGTCTGCGGATGCGGATCGGATGATCGAACTGTTATCCGCGCAGGGCTCTACTGAATATACCGAAATCTTCGGAATTGGAGTGAAGTTGCCCTTTAAGAATACACAATTACAAAGATGCAAAAGCTGACAGGTAGGAGTGCAATTTAGTTGGTTCCAAGTTCCTCTAGACCAATAATTCTCCTTTCTATTTACATTTGTCAATGAAGCAATGTATTGACATGAATTACATAGGAGTACTACAAATGCCACCTCATATCCAAACCTCTTGACAATCGGCATCACAAACCGCCACCATGCCACTTGACGTCCTGCGATGTGCACATTCACTTGACAGTCTATTTCCTGGAGAAGAAACTTTTAAGCGAGATCCTAGCATGGTGCAGGATGGCAAAACAGGAACTTCTTACTGAATTAGTCAGCCCCAACAGAACTGCTCTGCAACTTCAGCATACCTCAATAATGGCTGAAAAAAATATATGGCTGCAGAAGCTTAAGCTCTAAGCTTTTGTTTCTGAGAAACAGCATAAAAACGAAGTACGATTACACATTTGTAGATCTGCAGATTTTATTCAACTAATACGAAAAGGCTAAAAAAACAATGAAGTTATACAAAAATGAACACATTGTGCAACAATTCATTGTACTCTGTAACCCAAGCATAAACATGGCTGAATTTGTGTTCTTTTAAGGCTTAGCTGCTCTGACCCATTTCATTCTCTTAAAAAAAACCTAAGAATGTTTACTGTGCATATGCACTTGAGTGTGGCAAGCTTGACTATTAATCCAAGCAAAGGCATTGGGGCATTGCTTGCATATGAATATTTCAATTGAAATAGCATAAAATTGTGCATGAGTTAAATGATTGACAGATTAGGCAGTTTTAGAATAGCGCACACTAAAGCTCTGCATATTTGTCACGCTCATGATCGCTTCGAAAGCGGCAGCCGCAGTACTGGGAGTTGCCATTTTTTAACTGTGCTCGTCTTGGCTTCAGCCAACTTCCATCAACAATCCTCCTTGGAGGAGTGCAAAAGACTCTTTGCATATGCATTTAATTTCCGAAAATTAGCGCACGCTCAAATAGCGCACACAAAGCGCAAAACGTGGTTAGTGTTCGGCACGTTCGCAGTGGTGACGACGCTATTCTTTGCGTACGCAAATCTTTACCGTGCGCTATTCTAAATCTGCCGATTATGAAGCATGGCCTGCTGAATTTACAGATGAACCCTAAGGCTTTCCAGATACCGTAAAATTCCGTAAGAACGCCCACCCAAAGTGAAGACATAAAAGGTGAAAAACATGGAGATTGGGCTATCTTAGGGGTGCCACAGCAAAACTTTATACAAAAATTATGATAAACATAGGGGGCACCTGCTGCAAACCACATGACGCAGGAACTGATACCGCAGATTGCAAGACGAGGCTAATTTGCGTTTCACTATGCGATAAACATGCAGAATTCGCTACGAACTCCTGTGTCACAAGAAAGGATGCCACAGGTTGCTGACGCACCAGATTCAGTGCTTCACGGTGCGAAAAACCCGTGGAAACCCGCTGAGAACTCGCATCTCACAGGAACGGATAGTGCAGATCGCGGACGCAGCAGGATCAAGATTTATTTTGCAGAAAACACGCTGGAACCTGCTACAAGCTTGCCTGTCACGGGAACCGACATCGCGTGCAGATCGCAGAGCTAAAATGCGGGAATCTGCTACAAACTTTCACGTCGCAGATCGTGGACGCAGCAGATTCGACGCTCACGATGCAATACTATGCATGCGGGAACAACTCGTGTGTCACAAGAGCTGATATCGCGAGCACAAATCGCGGACAGAAACGCGGGAAACTGCAATGAATTCGCTTGGTCAGACATGCCGGTACCGCAGATCACGCAGAATCTAATGCTATTCCTGTAGGACATTGCATGACCGCCCGACAGAAATCGAGGGGTGGGCAATGTTTCACCATTTTTATGTTACAGATATTTAGCCAGAGACACAGGATGGGCGACCTCTGAAGGAGGGTGTCCTTACAGAATTTTATGGCATGTGCATTGGAATGTGGTGGATCAGACTCCAATTTACCAGTAAAAACGTTTGGGGCATTGTTGGTATTCTTAAGGTTTTTCGCTGTTGTGTCTTCGATTATGGCGGATCAGACTGGAGTTCTGAGAGAGGTTTGAGAGCAGAACTTGCACTTGGAATGGCTTCTCACCTGTATGTGTTCGATTATGGCAGGTCAGAGTATACTTCCGTGCAAAGAGCTTGAGAAACATAAGTTGCACTTGTAAGGTTTGTCACCACTGTGTACCTGATAATGAATTCTCAGTAGGGAATTCTTTGTACAAACTTAGGGGCACAGCTTACACTTATAAGAGCTGTCACCATTGTGTGTTCGATTATGCTCTTTCAAGTCATGAACTACGAGTAAATGCAGCGGGGACAAAGCTTGCTCTTGAATGGCCTCTCACCTGTGTGTGCGTGGTTGTGGTAGACCAGACTGCCAGATTGAGCAAAGGCTCAGGGACACTGTTTGCACTTATAAGGTCTTTCACCTGTGTGCAATAAATTATGCCTGGTCAGATTGGACTTCCAATTAAAGGCTTGAGGACATAGCTTGCACTTAAATAACCTAATACCCCTGTGCATATGAGTGTTGGTGTGCACTTTGGACCTAGAGCCAGGAGACATGAGGGGATGGTGGCACTCAGCTTGTTCATCACCATGGGCAACCAGGTGGCTCACAATTCCATGCTGATCTCTGGTGAAGTAGGTGCAGGAACAGCACCTGAACCAGATGTCCTTTCTGGCTTCCAGAGAGCAGCTGTTCTCCCCCAATAGGTGCAAGCTTCATCACCTAAAAGAAAAACTTTGTCAGTTAGGAGATAAAATAGCCCAACCAAGATAGCCAATTGGTTTAGAAATAAGTAGCCATTCCTGCAGTTCAACTTCAGCGGAGTGGTTTAATATCTCGCAACCCTTTTTATTTTTGTTTACAGAATCACTCAAATACAGTTAACTCCATTAATTGTCCAATTACACGAACAGCATTAAAAGGGCACTGAAGTCATTTTTGAAAAGGATCTTGGTTTTGATCTTATATTGTTTAAAATGAGTTAGTTCCTACATATACCAAGTACTACTATTACAAAACCGCCTATTCATCTCAGAGCAATAGAAAAACATGTGGACTCTTTTCTCAAGGACTACATTGTCTGGACCAATGAAAACCCTACAATATGCGCCAGATTCCGAATGATTTTATTATAACTCGTTTCGAAGAGAGTCCGATAGGTACAGATTCGGATAAGACTCCTCTTTTTCTCCGCGGGCAGAAGCCATCGCTGAAACTTGCCGACAAGCGCCCTTCGTCGACCACTTCACTCGGAAGAAAATTCTTGCCAAAAAGGGGCGTGTTGCGATCTTTGAACATGCTTTTAAGGAAGAAATAAGCTACGTACGGTTGTCGTTTTGGGTTTGTTGGGATGCTTAAGAGCGTCTAGATTGAGTTGTCACCACAAAAGGAGACTATTTAATGAAAGTGTCATACCTCAGGGGACCTGGCCGCTAGATATTTATTTATTTATTGAACAATAATAGGGCGGTAATTTTGTAGATGTCTCAATTAACCTATTAGGAAAATCGATGGCATCTTCAGTCTGTCTGTATCATGCTGCTTTTGCTTGTCATCGACCTGCTACTGTTCAGAGAGCAGATAAGCGGAGCATATAGCTACTCTAACCAATCACAATGAATAGCGCTATCTATTCATTGTGATCGACGTGAGTGCGGTCTACACAAAAACCGGTAACTCTTCGTTAGGCATGTGCAAATATTGGACTTTTGGGATCGAAGCAAATTCAAAGTGAATAGTGTTTTGACCGAATACTGTTAAATTGAATATTGAATGAGTTGCTGCGCCTTTCTCCACGCCTTTCCCTACTGTCACGCCATGCTTAAACAAAAATACAGCTGAACTGGCGAAGGTTGGTCCCAAGCTTCTAAATTGACCACTTATGAGCTCTCTTAAATTTAATCTAGCTGTATTTATAGACTCTGGCCTCAGAAAGTCCAATACCTACATTGGGATGGCAAGTACAGGACAGATTTGACATACAATTAAACCTATAAAGGAGCCCAGTCATACTTAATTGAGGGGATTTATAAATCCTCTTGCTATATAAAAACAATTTCTTCAATTCTGAATTTAAAAAAAAAACAACAGACAATTAATGAACATGGGTTGTTAGAACATCGGTGCCTAGCATATACCCTTGCATAACAGCCACAGTTAAACTTGGAAGATTTTACTGCAATGTAAATATTAACAATTACAATAAGTGACTCTGCTTCGCTGTGGCGGAGTGAGTCGCAAAGATCGCATTATCGGTTCGCGTGGGTATTGCTTCTCCGCAGTGCACCAGTGCTTGAGGAGAAGCGACCTCAGGGAGCTAACTCGCCACGATCAACACTTCGAAAAGTATGAATAGCATATTGCTTAAAACTACTATTCGAAAATTATAATATTCGCACGACCTTCTCTTTGCACATAATATTTAGAACATCCCAAAAAAATTAAATTTTTTATTTTTATTTTTAGTAGTCGTTGTTAACAATGCCACATACCAAACATTTTGTTTCCGTTTCGAGAACAGCTCCCCTTTGGCGCAGACATGGCGCATATTGTGCACAAATACAGCCTTTGCAGCAACATGTAGCAGGTTGTTTGTCCTGGCACAGTTTGGTGCAAATGGTGCAGCAGTTCCACTACTGCATGCATTAACCGGGTCAGCGAGCGCGATCTTGAACGAGCCATCAGCTCTCGTCCAGCGCTGCTGAAAGGACCTGCTACGGCAGTCCGACCAGCCGCGCCATCCACCCCAACGTCCACAATGACGACACCGTCATCGACATGCCAGATGAAGTGGGGGTGGGGAGGGGGGGATTGTGGGCACCTTGGCGGCTCCTCAGCCGAGTTGCCCGACCATGGGACACAAGCGTAGCGGTGGAGTCGAGCCTGCCATGCGCACAACGCGCGCACCACCTCGATAAGGTCGATCAGTGGTGCCGCGCATCGGCGCCTGGAGGTCGCATTGTATTCTCCACATATGGAGTGAAGCCAATCACTTCCCGATTTCCTTTGACGTCACGTCTTGATGAACTATCTTTTTTCCAAGACGGCAGTGAGCACGGCTGGCGACACAATGCGAGACGCCGAACACTGGCATTGCGCAGTGATTCTTAAGCTCTTTATCTACCCAAGGTTTATGTCGCTAAAGTTGTGCCGGTATTCGGTTTTGTCTGTAATGGTTTCTGCCTGATGGATGTGGGAATCCAACCGTTGCGTTGCCGTCAAAGTGTTCAGTGTGGCCACATCATTGGGCCGTTGGGTCTAGCAACACCAAGAGTATGGTCGGCGTGCTTTGTCAGAGCCAATGGCTTCTCTTTCTGGGTTTGTTGCTCATCGTGGACTCACGCTATCGCCAAAATAATGCAACATGAGCATTTAACTTTCTTTTCTTTTTTTTGTGCGGTGGTTATTTTGGGGCGGTTTGAAAGTGCTTTGGATGCCGTTGTGAAGTGAGATGACAGAGTGATGCCACTGCCATGCTGTCTCACTGGACTCCATCTGCTTCTCTGCAGTGTTCAATAAAGAATACCCTGAAATGACGTTTTTAGGGGAAGATACTACCCAGAAAAATCAATTTCTGCAAAAAAAGTTGATTTTGAAAAATGTCATATTTACATCCACCAACATCTGAGAGTATTCCCAGAAAGTTTCATTAGTTTACACTCCATATAGTTGATTTTTTATAAAATATTTTCGGTCGACCGATGCTAAAGAAAAGGTAAAGGTAGAAGCACTTTGAAAACATTTTCCTCCATTCCACTTTTTGGTATAAATTTCACATTAGGAAAACTATTGTTTTGTTATTACATAACTTGGATTCATTTGTATGAGTTTTTCTGGGGTGAAATTTTAAGGGAAAGATAGCATATAGCTTGACATTTTTGTCATTTTTCATGCTCAAGAACAAAATTTTGGACAAAGGATGGAAATCTAAAAAACAGTACTTGTGTTTATGTAGCTTTTTGCATGAAAGATGGTATAATATAGATATATCGCTCCATAGATATCTGCTCTGAACTGTCCTAAAGCAATTTAACACATAAAAATAACAAATTTATAAGTAAATTCAAAGGCTGTCTACAGTGCTGCCCGACGGCACTCCACTCGCGCTTACAAGTGCCGTCCAAAAGAGAGTTGGACGGCGCGTGTATCACTGGGGAGCTCGTTAACACATCCCCTTCGCCTGCGTTCACGCTGCTTCGCGGCAACTGTTTGCGGTGCAGCTAATTACAAAATATTAACCCACTTGGCCCCGTCAAACACTCCGCTCGCAGCGTCCAGCCGGCAACCCAAGCCCGGCCGTCTCCCATGCACCTCCAAAAAGGAAGTCTTATACCATTTTGTTCACTAAAATTCCATCGACAACATTCATTTTTTTTGTTTTTTTTTAGCATTAATTGTAAAAAAAGAAATGTCGTAAATATCGCCAAATGCCTCAACAAAACAAAATGTAAGAGAAAAAAAATCAAAAGTAAATTTGCGCTGTGGATTGAACCCTGGACCACTTACGTAGGAGGCAGATACTTTACCATTAAGCTACGCTTACAGCCTAAAAAATCTCGTTTTGACAATTCGCTTTATACAAGACGTTCGGACGGCACTTGAACGCTCTGCAAGAGTGCCTTAGGACGGTACTCTAGACGCTACTAATTTTCAAAACGATAATTTTCCTATGCAGACACACCCACTTTCATCTTTGAACATTTGCATTTTTCTTTTGTACTTCAACCAGGTTAACAATATTTGGCCGAAATGTTCTCAACAAAGCCCTGTAAATGTCGTTTAAATCAGACAAGTACAGTTGAACCTCGATTTAACGAAGTTCCCGGGACCCTTTAAATATTTCGTTAAATCGGGAACTTCGTAAAATCGAGGAAGGGAGACCTCGTGCATAGGCTGCGTGGGGAATCCGAATTTGTTCGTTAAATCAGGAAATTCGTAAAATCGGGTTTCGTTAAATGGAGGTTCAACTGTAGTTCAAACATTCACATTTTTGGGTAGTGTCCCCCTTAAAGCTGTATTTCTTCGTCCGTAGAACGTACCCCTTCTCAAACTTTGTCTTTGCGATCGGTTGCACGGTAAGTCGGGTAAACAATGATTGTTTCGTCTTGCCGTCACACACAAAAGTAAAGTGGAGAAGATTACAAAAAATAAAAGTGTCATCTGTCAAAGTTACAAGCGTGTCCTGCCGTCGTCACCGACGAGACGAGATAGAAAATTTTCCAGTCCTTTTCTTGAGTCGTGCATCGTTCCGCTCAATTGGCAGCGCGCTTCATGCGCTTCTGCTCGCGCCTAAAACCGATGTTGCCATATCCACTATTTCTTAGAAAGCACACACTATTTTTTAGAAAGCCCAGCAGGCGTACTACACACGTGTGCAAAGCACGCCCTGGGTTCTATGTTTATAAAAAAAGGTTGAAATGAGGACTTACCGACACTTGAGGACTGAATCGGTTCCATTGACATTGATGTCTGCGGTCAGATTCATAAGGAGGCTCCATACGATCACGAAGGACACAAGAAACCACTTGAGATTCCTACGATTGAATGCGAAGAGCAGTTAGGAGTAATTCAGGAACAAGGCGGACACAGCCTCCAAGTGCATAAAGCTAATCATAGAGTTATGAGGATGGTACATTCGAGACACAACCAAAACTTTTCCGAGATTATGATGACGAACAGATGACAAAACAACTCCTGTGTGCCTTGTTATGAAGTAGTAGCTTGCACCACCTGACCTACAGTTGAAAGATCTGTTAAAAACAACCCGCTTGTTTTCTCTGTCGCATTGCCAGTACGGTAAACATTCAATCAGTTAAGACAAATTCGTCACTAATCAAAATTACTCGGTAATTTTAGAGCATCGTTGTAAAACAAGTTGTTATGTGAATATGCAATGTTTTAAGATAGTGTCTACACATACAAAATGACAACCTTTTCTCAAAGCTACTAAATGTGCGGACACTTGTCAAATCGACATGAAATACACCGACTGAAATGCTTCTCCCTGGCCAAGATGAACCAGCAGAACCCGTGATCCATCTGCCCCTGAGAGGTCGCATGTGATGCTGCTTCAACATGAACTTTGTTCGATTTGCCTACATCCTGCACCGAAGCAGAAGATGTAGGGCAGTGTACTCCTGGTACGCGTATTGAGATACGACTAAAAGCACACCGCCCTACACTTTTCTTCACCGGTGCAGTTGATGCAGAGTAAATCGAGCGAAGCCTATAGTTGAAGGGTGCTTCAGCAGGAGCAATACACCTGCTACACGGGTAATACGGGTATTTTTAACATGCATCTTGCAGAAGTGATAATTACACTACCAACGTAACAAACAGCGCAGGGCCCGACATTTCATTGAATGCCATTTCATTGATTTGGCAGCCATGTAGGATAGCGCAGAGCAGCTCAGTGCACGACTACACGTGGATTGAAATCACGCACCACGGAACCTCGGGCATTCTGAGCTTCCATCCTGTCACTGCCCAAGTCAACACGAATGAGCACTGTACCGGCGTGGGGTCGTGTAATCACCTTGTTAAATAAAGCAAGAATGCAGGAGGGCAGTGGACCACCCCTGTAGAAATATGGACAAACAAAACAAAATTAAGTTATATCACCTCGTGCGTGGTGGAGTTGACAACATGTGCCGCTGCCACGCGAAGGAACAAGGCTCGGACACACGCTCGACCTGGTTCTTTTTTTGATGATTTGTACTCTACTGGAAAGTTCCAGCCCGATGTCAGCTATCATCATTAAGTACAAACGAGCGTGTTGGTAACGGTACATAAACATGAGGAAGATACACAGTTGTCCGTCCCCCTTTTTGTGTATCTTCCTCATGTTTATGTCAGCTATCATCGTGTTTTGGTTTGGAACATCCGTGAACATACCATATGTATTAAAGCCGTGGTAACGTGCTGCTTCTGGACAGTGGCTCTTCTGTTTAAGACACTAGATGCTGGTACTTCACCTCTTTAAGTTTGTAGGCACAAGTTTGCCTCATTAAATGCTTATTTTTCGTTTCCGATGCAAGATGCTGGTACTTTTTCATTTAAGTTTGTAAACACAAGTTTGCCTCATTAAATGCTTATTTTAAGTTTCACATTCATGTCCTGCTTTGATTCGTGGACAATACTTAGTTAACAGTCATCTCTGAATAAGGCTAACAAACGTGGCCATTGTTACATCTTTTTCCCAACAACCATCGGCCATTGGAAAAATCTGCTTTTTTATGCAGAGCGCAAGTTTGCTACATGCACAGGGGTTGCCATGATGTCAAAATGCTGAGCTCTTATTGGATGATTGAAAAAATGGCGGATACACCTCAAGGCATTTAGCATTCCAGTCTACCCACTATCCTTTCAATCAAAGCCAATCAGAGGTCAGCGTCGCTTTGACATCACCGCAATAATGAACGCGTGAGGTACTGTGGCGAATGCTTTTTGAAAATCAAGGAAAACGCAATCTACTTGTAGCCCATTATCAAATGAAGTTGCAAGGTCATGGTAGAACTCAACCAACTGCGTGTCACAACAAAAACCCTTTCTAAATCAGTCTTCTGCAGTAACAAGATCGCAGTTTTTTTCAAGGTGATTAAAAATGTTGCTGTAGATTCTGTTCCATTACTTTGGAGCACGTACAAAGGAGGGAACAAGGTCTGTAGTTTTGGACATGGTCTTTTGGGCTGCTTTTATGTATGGGCACTGTGTTCGCTGTTTTCCACTGGGTGGGGGGCCGTCCACACGAGAGAGACTTTTTAAAAAGAATTTCTAAGTAGGATGAGATGATTCTAGAGCATGATGTGAGAACACGATTAGGTATACCGTCCGGACCACTTGCTTTGTTGAGCTTTAATCCATTCACCAAATTTAGTATTCCGTCGTAAGAAATTTCAATCTCATCCATTTTTTCAAGGAACCTTTTCGTGAGATATCAGATGCTCCATGGTAACTACTGGTGAAAATACTACTTTATTTGAAGTACATAACCT
The DNA here is from genome assembly GCA_037355805.1 of Ixodes ricinus. NCBI lineage: Eukaryota > Metazoa > Arthropoda > Arachnida > Ixodida > Ixodidae > Ixodes > Ixodes ricinus. Next base: position 17,501 of record JAZHYW010046368.1, read on the forward strand.
CTCATTTACTTTGTACTTTACTTCAAGTTAAAGTATTTACAGGGTTTTTCTTATTGCAAAAACAAACTATGCATCGCCGAACATTCATTCTTCGCCCAGACATAGCACTAAGGGTCCGAACCAGATTTCAAAGTGTCAGAACTAGTAACCATTATCTCGTTAAAAAGTTGTAAGTGATTTTCAGAAAATTTCATTGGGGAAACGGGACAGTTTTCACCCGTTTTCGGTAAACTTTCGGCTCCACGTATTCGAGAGCTCCGTCGGCAGTCATTTTCCCATTGAAAAATTCAGAAAATTGCTTATAACTTTTGAATGAGATAATGGTTGGTTCTGAAAAATTTCCCATCTGGTTCGGACCGCTAGTGCTACATTTGGGTGGAGAATGAGCAATTGGCATTGCCTAGTTTATTTTCGCGTTAAAAAAAACAACATTGTAGAATTTTTTGTTGGGATGCCCTGCACTTTACATAACACTGGTATTCAGTACAATAAACATGCCAAGACTCAAGCAGTCCGCTTTCGCGGACACGCGGGATTTTATATAAAATTGTTATCATCATCATCATCAGGGGAGCGAAAAAAACTTGCCATGGGTGCCACCACTCCTCAGGACGTCACTGACTCCACAGATTCAGAACTGGCATGGTGCTTGATTCTGGTTTATAGCGTCTGTCAGAAGAGCTGAGGAATTCATTGAGTGGCGCTGTGAGGTGTGTTCGCTTTTTGCAAGGTCGCCATCTCGATAGACTGCGCCATCATAACTGCAGCGTCTGCCATTCCCGCTCCTGGCAGCAATGCCTGATGGGACTGCACCCCGGCGCACCATAGATGTTTTTGGTGATCATCGGGGTAGTGAAAAACTGCCCTGGGAGGGTGCGCCTCGTTGATCTAGGATATCTGGGTGCGCACCGGTGCACCTGATCGAAGACGACAAGGCACACCAATGTGGGTGACGCACCCAACAAAAATGAAGGGAGGGTTTTTAAACCAAATTAAAAAATATCCAAACTAACTTTTTTTTTTTTTTTAGTATTTGTGCGTTTTTGTTTTAAAGGTACAGAATCGAACCTGAAATATCTCCGGAACACTTTGAAATGGGTGAAATATGACCCACGATATCCGTAAATGATAATCACACGCTCGTATTTTTAGCAGATGGCTATATTTTTTCTTTCACACTGACGGATTCTGGCGAGCGCTTCAAATTCAGCCATCGAGGCGGCACGATGCGTCATGGGATATTTGCCTGCTACGTCACGTCCGCAACTCACGGGCCCATAAACGGCCAAGGGTACCATAATTACGATCGTCGTCACTATTATAGGTGGGGCCAGCTTTATCGTCAACACATTACAATCAAGCCAAGTGAGAATACCCGAGGTATGGTGTACCAGAACACTGAGAGGTGCGCCAAGCGCCGCTCGCTCCCGCATGCCTCAGAGCCGTATATTGGGAAAGTTTGGTCAATGGACGAAGCAAAGGCTGCCACCAGCGCCAATATCTCCCTCCCTCCTTTCCAGCAATTAGAGCATAAACTAAAAGTGTGACACAGCATAGACCAATCAGCAGACCTCGGCGTCACAACATCGGAAACAACACTTAAAGTGTGAAATAGAAGCGTTCAATCTTGCAGCAGCAATGATCGGTTTAGAGCACTTGTTGGTTTATTCTACCATTGAATATGGACGTGACGAAAACCTCACATGCGCCAAGTTTTCAGTCACCAAGAGTTACACCTTTTACCCTAGAGATGCTAAAACAACTTAAATTAGTCAAGTCGCATTCTTAGAACTCACAACTGGTTCGCAACCTGTGGTTGGTCCACAAGATGCTCGCCTATTCATATGATTGTGGCCAAGTGGGCTAACGCCTCTCACCTTGGAGCATGGAGCGAAAGCCTGCGCTGCAAAACCTCCTGGGTTCGATCTGGTCAGTTTCATACCAGCACGCGTTCATACCAGCAATGCGTTAAAACCCCCAGGTTAGCAGTTGTACTGCAGTGGCTAAATTTCTCATCTACAGCTAAGAGACAGGTCACCCGTCGAGGCTTGAATAAACACATAAGCAACACAATTTTTTTTTTTGCGGCCCCTTTTTTAATTATTAGGTTGTATTGGGAAATTGTTTTATTCGTTTTAAAACTTTTTCTTGGGTTTAAGGACGAAAGACTGGTGTTTGTGAGCTGCTGTCATAAAAAAGACCATGTCTACACAGAGAAATAGGCCCAGAAATTTCCCTTCCGTACCCCTTTTGTATTTTTTGACATAGGCGGATGTTTATCGGCGATTTTCATTTAAAATCGGAAAGTCTACACCCTAGCCCGTCGTCAAATTAGGTGTGCTAGATGTCGGTTCATCGCTCTGCAAACATTTCGAGCAATGCTATGCTCCTATCACATTACCGGCATTCGTGTATATCGTCTGCAGGGGTTTCCCCAGGATTCTAATCAAGGGGGTGTCCCAATGGCTCGGGAAGGGGGGGGGGCGATGCGAGGCGAGGCTAGATAAAATATAAAACTGTTTCTTTTTTAGTCCACTAGCTAAATTACAGACGTCTATTAACCAAATGCTCATACCCGTAATGTATGTTTCCCTTTCTCTATATATACACCTGAGAGGTGGTGTTTTCTACTTAATCTGAAAAAAATAATTTTATTTTTTCCTTTTTTTTTTAGATTTAAGAGGGGGTGTCCAGGAAAATTAGGGGGGTCTAGGGAAATCCCTAATCGTCTGCAATGGAGCGCGAAATTTCGGAGGATGCTGCATCCGCATCACTGCGCCAGCTCTCACTCGAGTAGAAGAGATGACAGACGTTGCAATTCACTTGTAAGTACCGAACGTGGCACGGTCCAAGCTTCAAAGGTGAGCGTTCAACGTTCCCAAACAAGACACGACTTCCTTTGATCTACGCAATTCACTTTTGCCCCTCAGAGAGCGTATGCAAGGCTCCCCGAATACGCATTCCCGCTAATCTTTGCGTGCGCGCCTTTGAGAACAAGATGTGCTGCAGCAGTACCTGTTTGCTGAACAAGGAAACCCAAGGGAAGCCTTTGAAAGTGAAACTGGTGATACGGGTGATACCAAAATACAGACTTCAACTTCACATCGCTTCACCCACCAGCAGCAGGTTGAAAGCACCCGAAAATCATGTTGGTCTTCGAATTTTTATCTGTTTTCATTGCCAAATGAAGGATGGAGGAATGAACACTGCTAAAACTGAAACCCCTGAATTGGTCGAGCGCTTGCGCCATCTAGCCAGTCCGATGTGTCGTTGATGCGCATTCTTGCAACAGAGTGCTGCGGACGACGCCAACCGGCGCGCTACCCCGGCCACAGAATCGGCGTGTAAAAGATAATAAATATTTACGTCTGCTCACTTGCCCAGTCCACTTGTTTACAGCGAGGCTGTCTATGGCTAGGTTCTGTGGAGTTTTCGTGCGTGACCAAAAACTCTACGGTCGCACCTCCGCTCGCGCACGCCTTCCCCGTATAAAAGATTCGAAGTAAATAACCAAAATAAAGCGTTGACGAACGCGCGTGCAAGATGCCATTTGTTTTAGGCTTTTGCTTCACAACTGTTACTCGCTGCTGCATGCAGACCCCGGTACGCGCGGCGCGTGGAACACCATTCCCTGCAGTCTCCTTCATGCTTGGGTAATTTAGCAATACGTCTATTCAGTAGATTAGTTATCGATCGGCACCATTTTCACGATCAGTAGACTCCCAGGTAGATAAAGGTTTCTCAGTGCGACCCAACGTCACTAGAACCACTCAGTTGGGAAACTGCCATTGAGCCTGCTCGGAAAGAATGGCGCCGATCCTTATCCAGTACCGAGCTAATGGCGATTGCAACGCTGCCATTTCTCCCACAGCGGCCACTACGCGAACTTCACGGCTGCACTTGCGGTTCCGTTGAGTTACGGAAAGGCCGGTGGCGCCATCTTGCAGGACCATCTTGCAGTAGCCATATCAAGCAACTTTTATGTTTCAACTCCTCGCTAAAGGGTTACGCTGTCATCGCATTTAGCTCGGTCTCGGTGAACTCCAGCAACCCAGGTTTCAAGGGCGTTTCCCAACGGAGTGTTTTAGTTACGTTAGTGCGACCCAACGTTTATAGATACTTCTCCAGTTTCGTATCTCCTCGGCGCGCCTGTGGGGAGGAGGCGGCCCGGCGCGGTCCCCGCCACCGCAGCGCTGCGGTCGAAGGTTGCGCCATCAGGACGATCGCCGCTCCCTTGCGCGCAATGTTCAGCACGCCTACTGCAGCCCGGGATCTCGGCTGATTTCGCGAGTAACGCGCTATTATTTTAATTTCGGTCGTTTTTGAACAGAAGGTAACTTGCAAATGATGTAACACCGAAAATAATACGTACGTGCAAGCGGTTCAGCCTTGGCCCGCAGCGGTTGTCACTATGCTTGGTTGCCTCACGTCGTCAATAAAAACGAGCAAGACGAGGATCGTTCGCGCGGTCGGTATGAATTTATTCCATATATTCACAGAACGCACGTAGTGATTTAATGTCGCGAAAAAAAAAAAGCTGCGCGTCGCAATCGCGCTGTCCTGGGCATTTTGTTTTTCTTTTTTGTCTTACAAAATATATCGATCTTACCTATGCTATTTTAGAAGATTTGCTCAACTTGCAATTTAGTAAAGTATCTACAGAAACTGCCCATTCACAACACATTACACAAGCCGTAACACAATCAATTCACGCGCAAAACAAAGCCTGTTACAGTTAAAGCTCCACTATACAAGCTTGGCCTTTTTCCATTCTCCTTGGGCCCTTATGGCACTATCGTTTTCTTGGCACTTTTTGCGTGCGAAAAAGTACATACGTCACGTCACAACGAACGTCGTATCACAAACCGTCGAAAGCAATCACACACTCGAAGGGCAGAAAACCAACAGAACACGTAACAAACAGCGCGAACAGCGAGCGAAAATGCAAGCCCAACCACGTAACCGGAGCTGGCCTGGCCGGCACACACGCGCAAGCTTCGATCGCAGCGCCCTCGCAGTCCCTAGGGATCGGTCGCGCCCGCCTGGAGAGGGGCAGTTCGGAAACTGGGTGCGACCCGCGTCGGCAGCCATGTCTACAATCGCATTGCCCTCTCTCTGTCGTCGTTCCAAGCACTTGCATGCCTTTTCCTTTCCTTCCGCTCTCCCGAGGTGGTGGTCCCGTCGCGCGTCTATACCCGTTTTCACCTCAAGAAAACAGTAAGTTTTGCGCATTGTTCATACGCCGCACGAAATAGTTCTCGCCAGATTTGGTTGTCGGAGGCACAGGCGATGCTTTTGGCGTTTGAAACGTGTACTCCTTGATAAGATAACGTGTATCCACTCCAAAATGCTACTAAATATATCTTAAATCTCCACCTAAAGGTGAAAATTAGTAATCATCCGCGAGAAGCCGGACTTTTTTTCCTGCGGTTCTTGAGGTGAAAACAGGTATAGTTTCCTCCGGCTCCTCGGGGCAGGTCTGTGTCGTGCGCTAAACAGCTTCGCTGGTCATCATCCTTCACAAAGTAGAATGGCTCTTTTTTTTTTTCTCCCCAAAGCATTATTTTTATTCTCTCCCCCTCCCCGGACGAGAAGCGGGGGAGTGATGTTTTTTTTTTGTTTTTTTGCCTCATCCCCCAAAGGTCATCCTAGTGTTATCCCACACTACCCCTGGTGATAATTACGAAATTGCAGAGGGGAAGCAAATTGGCAAAGAAATCATACTTGTGGTTCCCAATTTCTAGGCTAGGTGGCGCAAGCTACCGCCCGCTACGATTGCAGCCGTTAGCACCAATTCATACATCCGATTCCGAGCCTGCACAAAGGAAGCTCAAGCTTTCACCTTGTGTAATCTCAAGACATGGTTCTTCTGTAAAAACGAAACCAGCAAACTTGCCAAACTCAACAGAGGACGTGTTCGCAGACCTGTCGGAAGGTTAGTTAATTTGAATTAGAAGCTTTGGCTAGGCACCACAAGCCGCCGCCCGATTTAAAGGGTTCAGTCGCATCTACCATCACTAATTCGGGCGTCTGCGAACACGTCCGCCAGTTGGTTGGTCTCATTTTTCACAGAAACAGAACTACGCTGGAATTGGAATTTTCTAAGGTAGAATTGACCACTTCAATGCACAGTTGGTGAAAGTTTGATAGGAGTGTCTAGCAATAGACCCTTTGAAAAGTCTATCAAACAACATTGGCAGTCGCCATTGCTTGCCTCTCAGTGGGTCTGGGTTTGGAAAAAAACTCCCAAGGTTGACCAAAGGAAAATTGCAGACTCCGTTGCCGGGGGGAAAAGGCGGGGGTGCGTTTACCTTTCTATTTTGTATTTGCCCAATCCCCCAAAGGTCAGCCTGGTGGTTTTTTCCCCCGGCCCGGTGGTGGTTGCAGGGGTGTAGAGGGAAGGAAATTGAGTGTTTAAGTGGGAGAGGAAAGCATTTTCTTAGGCTAGGTGGCGCAAGCTACCACCTGTTACAAAGGGAACAGCCAATATCATCCATCCCTCCATGGACACGAAGCGCGTGATTGGCTCGCCGAACACTGACTTGGTGCTTGTCTGGAATACGAGCCGCGCCGAGCTACACGCCGACGTGTCCCACACATCCTCGGAGTATGCGAGTAAGCTATGGCAGACGGTCACTGGCGCGGATTTTTTAGAAGGGTCTAATGCGCGGACCTTGGCAGGGCATTATACATGGCACTATTCCACCTTTAATGGGCACTTTTTCCGGGGAGGTCACCAAACACGCCACTTTCCGTCAGTGGCTCCCCAGGTAACACTCGACTCAACGCTCGAGGTACTAGAGTCCATGTCATCATTATGAATACCTCCGCTCCCCAGAAAACTTGTCCACGATATTAAACCGAAGTCAAGATCACAAAAAATAAACAAGCACGGCCACAAGACTTTCAGAAAGGAAAGCCGAGACCTTTGTCTGCACAGGCCAAACACTTTGGTGCCTGCTTTCTTGTCCAAAAAATTTTGTGGTAGTTCAGTGTTCCTTTATTAAGGAGCAGGTGTAGGGCATTATTACATCACACTGCAGTGAGCAGCATCAGGTCTCTGCAGAACGAGAAACCTTGAAATTTGCTAGGCAACTACCAAACGCTCCAATCAGCAGACACTAAAAAAAAAAAAAAAAAACAGCATGGATTCTGCAGGGTGAGACAGTGGCAATACCAGAGAGAGTCCTTTAATAACGAGATGGCAAATAAGAAGGGATGCAATGGGCGAAGACGCCGTATGGTACAGGGTGCCCGGGGCGTGCGTTCAGACGAGGAGCTTCTCAATCTCCTGCTGCAGCCCCTGGATCTGCGGTTTGAGTTGGGAGCCCTCGTTGACCGTCACCGAGCAGGCAATGACTGGCCTCGCACACACCGCATGCACGGCCCAGGGCTGCAATTATAGTTGAGGAATGGCTTGAATAATCTGTCGAGCAGTCCTCGAACACTCCCGACTTGCATGTAAAGGCTGGTGGTTCACACACTAGTGACTGTCCACAACCGGAGAGGCTTAAAACCGGTTTTAAAGCTTATTGTGATTGCTTACAACCGACTGTGCTGCTGCATAGCCCGTTGTAATTGATCGCACGAGGCTTAAAGAGCCCTTGAAAAGGAAAATGTTTTTTTAAGCAGCCTGGTTGAGACACGAGTGTCAAAAAAATAAATTTTATGCGAAAATAATTTTTTAGAGCAATATTGACAGCGAGATTCATTTGAAATCTGCGTGCAGTCCATGACGTCACGGAATGGTCATTCGCTTAAGGAAATGGTCATCCGCACTTTGCGCTCAACGTGACGGCAAAGCCGATCCACCTCTCCTCCACGCGCCCGAAATGCCGAGAGAGAAAACAAGCGGAAAGGAGATGACTCACTGACCACCGAGTCTCGTGCCGTCAATATTCCTCTAAATTCTTTTTTTTTTTTGCGCATAATTAATTTTTTGATATTCGTGTTTTAACCAGGCTGTTTGAAAAAAAATTTTTTTGTTCTTTTCAGCCGTTTTTTAAAGGGGCACTAAACTATTTCTTGTGATAGTCTACTTATGGTCATAATTCAATCTATGGGCTCCAAGCATCCTAAAAACATTAAACATTACATTCGTGCGTGGCCGATTTCCCTATTGAAGGGCGACTCCGCTCAATTCCAAAAAATTTTAGGCTTATATGCGATTTCATTTCCCAAAGCACTACTAAACAGCTCTACGTCTTCGGATTCGCGAAATGTGGAATATTATTTAGTGTAATCTTAATTTAAACATCAGCAGATACCGAAACCGAAACTTCGGTTGCGTCAGGCAACATTGGTCTCGTGTCGTCAGAGTCATGGCCACGTCACGTCGAACCACGTGGTCTTGTGACGTTCGTGGGGGCGAGGTACAGGACACGTGACGCGGGCAGGCCGCTTCGGATGGCGTAAACAGTGACGGCCCGGGGAGAGGGAAGGGAGAAGACGAAAGAGGAGAGGGGGAGCGGAGAAACCGGACATGGGGAACAAGTTGGGACAGGTCGGGGGAAGCGAGTCCGAGCGGGAAGACGCGCCGAGAAAAGTGCCAGGGAGCGCGCTGGAGAGAGCGCGGGAAACAACGCACCAGAGAAACACAACGGAAAGGCCTCCCGCTGGCGTCAGCGCCCCAGGCCCCCGAACCCTGAGAAGCCCGGATCGCCTCAACCGCAAGGCCATTCGCTAGCGTCAGCGCTTCAAGCCCCAGAACCCTGTGAGCCCGACCAGAGAAACACAACGGCCACCCGCTGGCGTCAGCGCCCCAAGCCCTCGAACCCTCCGAGCCCTGAGAAGCCCGGATCGCCTCAATCGCAAGGCCACCCGCTAGCGTCAGCGCTCCAAGCCCCTGAACCCTGTGAGCCCCGGAGCCAACTCGCCCACGCACCAGCACAGTGACGGACAGCCCGGGACACCACCCCTTCAGAACGCCACGACGGTCGGTGAGCTGCGGGCGGCACCAGCACCGACTCCTATTATTATTAAACAGTAAATATTGTTTTCGCCTCGTCTCTCCTCACCTCAGCGTGGGCCCACCACAGCGCGTCTGTGCCTTCCCCTACGGGGGTCGTCACAGTCTCAAAGGTCACGTGATCCTCTATGCGACGGCGGGCGAACGTAGAGCAAAGCGCAAGTGTCGTCTGCTCCGCAATTTTCGCCAATGTAGTTTGCTACAACATCGTGTGGAAACTTGTGAAAGACACCTCCCGGGCTGGTCAACTGGTAATTCGAGCAGGCAGCAACACAACATCGTGAGCCTATGGATCTTTCGACATTCATCGCAGCTAGGCATCGGAGATGCGGCCCGCGCTCGTATCGTAAACAAAACGTCCTTCTCAAGCTAGAGCAGCGGCGAGACGAAACAGACTGCTCCCAGCTCTCAGCTCCGAGAAGCGCGCAGGGCAGCGCAAACTAGCGCATCCGTGTTACGGTGATCACGTGGACGCCGTTGAGCCAACACCGGGAGGAGAAACTCATGACGTCATCGTTCAATTTCGCTCTGAGAAGTAAAAACAAACAAAACGTGAGAATGACGTAGACATGCCTCTGACGTAGTGGCTCAATGTTGGCTGCTCCAACTCCGTGGCATTGACTGCGCTGATGATTGCGCCTCACGTCGCACGCTAGAGTTGGCAGATTTCGGCGACTTGGCTCATTTGAAAGTTTGCTGGCCAGTTTATTAAATATATAGACGGAATTAGATTGTAATATTTGACATGTGGTCTTCCTATATGATACTGAAGAGGACTGCATAGTTTTCTAAATATCAAAAATGAAGTGGAGTTTCCCTTGTAAATTGGTGTCAAAGATAGCTTACTCGGAACTATCGCTGACACCAGGTGGTACCGCCGGACAAGAAGCAAAGAAGCCCTTTTGTCCCATGACATCTGGTGTCGGCTATAGTTTGGAATTAATCAATCTTTGATACAAATTATAATAGAGAAATCGGCCACGCATGAATGTAAAGTTTGGTGTGATAGGATGCTTAGAGCTCATAGATTGAGCGGCTGCAAATAGACTCACCTATTGCAGAAAGTGGTTTAGTGCCCCTTTCAGCTAGGATGAACGTCTGTCGGGTAAGGAGATCAATGGTGTATTCGCTGGACAGGCTGCTGTATTGGAGATGACAGGGGAGGAAGACATATTTCGGTTGACTTGCTTGCAGCATTGGAGCAGTATGCCTGCTCCTTACCCCTACTACTCCACAAGGGGTTAAAGAGAGGCATAAACCTTGGAAGTACCAATGGATATTTTAAAGGGATGGTGAACCGAAATTTGGATTTCAGAAAAACAATGCAGGAGATGTAGGCGGGACGCTACAATCCCCACAACACTACTCGTAAAGCGATATCTCGAATGGACGGCCGTATTTTGAGAAAAAGAGGTCGAGATTGAACAAGGCCGACGAGGCGCATGACGTCAACGTACCTAGTTTCCTCCTCTCTTCGCTTCGCTCGCTCCCTCAAGGCGGCGAGGCGGAGAAGACGCGAGGCCGTTCCCTCTCCTTCTCGGAGAAACATGACGTCAACAAACCTGTCAAATGCGCCTCCTTTTCTTGAAAAATACGGTCATCCGTTTGAGATATCGCTGTATGAGTGACGTTTTGGTGTTTGTAACATCCCGTTGCACGCTTTTGCCGCGTGTTTTGTGGAATCCAGATTTCGGTTCAGCATCCCTTTAAAACACGCAGCACCCTTTTAGGAATACAGTCCCTTCCTCCTACAATCTTCTGCTATAATAATCAGTAAGATGCTTACCGTGTTTTGATCTCACAAAGACGTATGGCACATTCTGAAACAAAGCACAAAGGTGACAATAACTTTGCTGTTCGTGGATGCGCAACACGTTTGCCCCAACACAAAGTAAGGGCCAATAGTCACTCACTCAGTGAATCACATACATCCTGCGGGAAATTCCAACCTACAAGTACAAGTATGGCAAACCAAGTTTGTCAAAGATCGAGGTTCAAGATTACACAAACTGCAAACAGGCACGAGATACTGAGCGCAAGCCCGAGGTCCGCCTATATAAACCGCAAATTCTGGAAATCGTTCGATGGCTTGCAGCTGTGGTCAACGTATAGCCGAAACAGTAAGTAGAGTCCAGGGTTTCGTTATTCTGAGTTACCTGGAAAACTCCTACATTTATTTATTTACTTATTTCAATTCCCTCAGGGCCCATAGGGCATTACAGAGGGGTCACGACGACCCCCAAAAGGGCTTGGATACTTCGCACCAGGCTAGTGTCAGTGGAGCGCTGGGCAAACAGTACAAAAAGAGAGCCCACTCTATACCCTGTTGCAGATTGAGAAAGGCAGGTCAAGCTCCTGCCGCCAAGCCCTCTGGTCTTTCCACTCTAGCGAGTGAACGCCGCAGAGGAGCTGACCTTTCCTAACCTCAGACACTTGACAAAGGCGACTTGTGGCAGGCATTCAGTCTGGACAACGAATCAATGCTGTACTGTTTCGAGTTACGACAGAGGCCAATCTAAGCATGTAAATTGTGCAGTGAGCTACTGTTCAGGCAAGTAGCAACTGAACAGGAGGCAGCAACAAACCGTTAGCTAAATTACTAAGAACCAAGGACCATGCACAAGCATAGTCACACGCGCTACATGTACCAACATCTGCAGCAGTGTAACACATAAATAGGGTTTTCGGATAAATCCGAAAAACACTCGCCGGTAACTTTTCTGTCAATTCAGATTTATCCGAAAAAAAAAACTGAATGTTAAGGTCACAGCAACAAAATAAACAGCAAAAAGACAGTTTCACAACTAAACTTTATAAGAGCACAAGGTCAGTGGACCCGAGGAGATTCCACTTCAGTTTCCTTTGAAAACTAGAATGACTGACAAAAGGGGTTTGCGTTTTAGCACGTCGAGCTTCTTTCAAGACAACGGGTGATGGTACCCGGACCTTATTTATTCTGTTTCTGAAATCTTTAAACATTTTATGCGGTAAAATAAACTTCGAATTTCTAAGAATTGGGAATCTAACAAAAATAAACTCCAATAAACCCCAAATCCCCAGCGAAAATAAACTCCAAAAAACACCCTCCGAATTTCACGAGAAATAAACTCCGAAAAACACGCTCCAAATTTCACAAGGAATAAACTCCAAAAACACGGAATCCTACATATAAAGCAAAGTTCTAAAGAAGAAAACCTGAAACGAATGGCACAATGAAAGGTTCAAGTGAAATTTTGGAGGTTCTTTCCAAACTACCAGTTAAAATTCTCGTGCCTTGTCCAAGGTTTTTCTTTCGTTCTCATATTTTTCCTTTTTTTTCTTTTGCCTCGTTGTACAGTGTTTTTTACGTCTATTTCTCTATGTCTGTTTTCAGCTGTGAGTCAGCACGTGTTTGCCCGGAGTTGCTTCCTTTTCTCCTATCTCTATGAGCGCTGCTTTCCATCACGTTCAACGACCACCAACTAGCCCAGCTTACCACGCCGTTGCTCTTCGTCTATCCAGTGCAAACATTGTGAGGGAACTGCTGCCAACAGCAACAAAAATTTCGTCTATTACTCAGCACAAACTATACTGCGCCACACTGTCGAGGCTAAGTGAACTTCTGCACTGCTCTCACACTGCCAAAGCTAATGGCACGAGCATGTGCAAAGGAGAAACAGGACAAAGCCACGCGCTCTCGCAGCAGTGCGGGGCTACGGCACCGTGGGAGCTACGTGTTCTTCGACGACGTAGCGCAAAATAGGTGCCGCCGAGTATAGCACGTTTGAGTTTATCGTAAGCTGCAATCTACAGTGCTGAATCAGTGTTCAGTTACTATTCGTCTTCAATCAGTCGGAAACCGAGCACCGGCCAAATGCTTGCGCGGCACTCGTGCCCGACCCGCGCCCCACGCAAACCTCCGCTAGACGACATCAAAAGTTCAGCCCTACAACTTCGCCCCGTCCGCTCTCGTCAAGAGTCAACAGAATATCCGCGCTTTGCACTTGACATACAAAGCACGGATGTCTCGGCAATTGTTAATGTAAAGTAATAAAATATAAGCAAGTGCATTCGTGTGAATGGGCTTCGAGACATGGGGTCGAGAAGCTCAGGCAATGTCATTCCGCTTAGTCGTCGACGGTTTTAACATTTCAAGGGGACGGACAACCGTTTTCGCTAATTCAAATTGCTTCGGATGACTGGCAACACTGATTTTAAGCAACAGGATAGCCGAAGTGTCGTTAGTCATAGCCCACGTAGTGGCTCTAGGCGCAAGGACGAGGGATCCCCGTGGGCGCACCTTGTCCTCGCAGAGCAGCGGCAGGTGCAGCAGGATCTCCAGGGGGTTGCGGTCGGCTGCCATCACAATGATCTCGGCCAGGCCCCGGTTCAGGGCCTTGGTGGCTGCAACACGGATGGATGGATGGATGCGTATGAATAAACCCTTCAAATTGGAAGGCAGCTTGCGCCACCCAGCCAGTGTTCGTAGCATTGACAGGCGGTGGGGAAACGAGGCACCACCCAATGCCGCCTGAAGACAAGGTTGGTGCTTTTCCTCGTATAATGCAATCCCTAATGAACCCACGCAGCACCTCTCAATGTTGTTAGATCAACTTGGTTGTGGACCTCCGGTCTAGAGAGGTGGCTTCTTCACATGTTGCTTGTGAGCGAACGGACATAGTGCAGTTAGAGGCATTACCGCTGCCGTCGGCTACCTTTTTCTGTGCCTTCAAGTGAAAATGCACTTCCAGAATGTGCAAAACTGTTATGTACAATTTAGCGTAAAAAAAGAAAAGAAAGAAAGTTACTTATTCTATTAAAAACACGTTCCCTTGCACCGCTGAGGGTATTGAGACACGCTTCAAATCCTCACCCGCTAAAGGTACAAGAAAAGGTGCCCCAGCACTTGCAATGCACTTACCATAGATTCGCCTCGATGCCTACAACAGAACCTTTACCCATTTCACCGCAGTTTAAAATAAAGCGCACAGCCGATAATAAGTGGCTTCGGTCCACAACTTACAGCTGTGTGGAGCACAAGTTCGCCCGCTTCTGCGTGGCTGCAGCGTCGTCAGAACGCCGAGCTTTGATTGGTTCCGATCGCAAGGACGGTGAATAGACCCGAATGCTAGCTGCCTCGAGGCTACCCACTATCCTTCCTATCGAGCCAATCGGAGCTTGGCGTTCTGATGTCACTGCGACCCCTGAGCAAGAAGCAGACCGACTTGCACACTGCATAGTCGCTGGCAGAATGAGAATGGCAGAGAATGCCTTTCGACTGCCCAGCCTTCAGCAGGTACTCTATGCCTTATGTTGTGCTTTGGTTGCACGCGCGGCTCAAGGTCGACGAAGGTCAGAACCCTCGCGCTGGAGGAGGGACGACCGAGGCTCCTTCCAGCCGTCCTCACCTCGTCAACAACTGGGGCAAAACGACGTGCGCCACCATTACAAAAATATGGACACGGTTTTTAACGTCCTTCCAGGTATGACGTCTATGGAAAGTTCTACGACCGAAACGGTCTACCGTAAAATACCAGGCAAGTGCCCGCTCAAAGTTTCTAGATAACCTCGGAAAAATGTGGGGATGGGCGCTTGTCCGGTTCTCAATTTTACATATAAATGTACTGTGCATATTTTCTCAGACCTTACAAATTTGGGAATGGCCGCTTAACGTGGACTGGGCGGATACGCGGTATTCTACAGCGGTAACATCCGTGCCAACCATGTTGCATCCACGTTGCCGTTCACACTTCTTTAAAAGGGCACTGAAGTGGTTTCCGAAATCGTCCTATGGTCCTAGCTCCATCTACGGGCACCTAGCTTTTTAGAAAAACCTAAGATTAGATTAACACGCTTCCAACTTCCCCAATTAAAAGGGGATTAAAGATCATGGCACACCTCTTTTTCCATGATTCGGCGCAGAAACCAGTGAGTGTTGTTGGACGTGCGATAGCCAATCTCGAGTGGATTGCACACATTCAAGAATTCAAGAAACAACCCATCGCATAGTCCGGCCCCTCGCTGCACGGGAAGCAATCGCTCGTGGCTAAATCGTAGAAAAATGCCGTGTTGTGATCTTTGATTCTGTTTTAATTCGGGGAAATTGGACGCATATCAATCGGGTTTCTTAGAATGCTAAGGGTCCCTAGAATGAGTTATGAAGGTAAATAGACCCACTTTTGAGTGTCCCACAACGGGTGCGACACTATACCTTGTTCAGCCCTAAGCTAATGGTTTGAGTGAGAGGTACACACTCACCAGACGAAGCAACTGCGTCCGTTTCCATCCCCCGACCCCGCTTTCTGCGCCCGAGCATGAGCCGGGAGCGTGGTCAAGTGGCAAAAGATAGACACACGACTCGTCCAACGAGCACAGCAATGTCAGCTTAGGGTGAGCGCAGTACGGCATGCGACGAAACCAAGACGCATGCACTTGCCGCTCGAGCAAGTCTGAGGTCCACCGACGGCGACGCAATGCGCGAGCCTCATCTTCCCGGTGGTACCGACTGCCGCTTGGAGACCTCACCTTCGTTGGCACCCTTCTTCATCTGCTTGTAGTTGGTGGCCTGCTGGACGACATTCAGGATCTTGGTCGTGAGCTCCGGTCTGCAAGCGGGTAGGCTTTGGGGTTCATCTCGTCTGCCTGGGGACACAAAGAACGCCGGTCACCGTTAAACCCCGACCACGTAAGGAGTTCTTCGCGCATCTCTACAGTATCGGCGTCTCTCTGCATCCAGGTGCATTGCTCGAGATCGTCTGCAACAATGCGATGCGCGCGAAGTGTCGATGTCCGTCTCGGCCAGATTCAACGTCAACGCCGGAAGTGACTTGCTAGACGTCACTACCAGCATTGATTGATGGGTCGATGTCCGTCTCGACCAATCAGAGTCAAGCGCGGCAAAAGTGAGGCCGGGCATCAAAGTCGGTCTCCGTGCAGCAGAGGCAGCAAGGCATACAACTGTTAGGGCATCGACACTTAATAATCTTTAAAAGTAACTGCAAAGAAAAAAGTTTTTTTTAAAAACAGTTTAAATGGGACAAGCGTGCCAAAAAACAATATTTCCGCCAGAAAAAAAAAATTTACAGCAGATAATTATTGCGTGAGACTGATTTTAGTTTGCGGCTATTTCGTCTGTTTTAAATCGCGCGTCACGAAGTTGGGATTTACGTGACGTCAATCCCAATCGGCTGGTATACTTCTCATTGGCTAAGAGTTTGATTGACAGCTTAGATCTTGGTTGTTAAACCTTTGTTATATGTTGCAATTTCCTTTTGAGCGGCATATAATCAAACTCTTATCCAATGAGAAGTATACCAGCCGATTGGGATTGACGTCAAAAAATCCGAACTTCGTGTGCGCGCGATTTAAAATGAACGAAATAGCCGCAAACTAAAATCAGTCTCACATATTAAATATTCCTGTAAAAATTTTTTCTGGCGGAAAAATTGTTTTTTGACATGCTTGTCCCAATTAAGCTGTTTTAAAAAAAACTTTTTTTTTCTTTGCAGTTACAATTTAATGTAAAATTAAAACTGAAGCAGGGTTCGTACAAGTTTTCAAGAAAAAAATTCAGGACTTTTCAAGGACCTTTCAAAAAATAAAGAACACTACAGTAGATCACACAAATTATTTTTAACCACCTCGTGTGACTTGCAGGCGCTGTTTAGATTGGTCGCCTGCGACGGAGCCGAGCCAGTGGACCGCCCGCTTACGCTTGCTGCCAGATAGTTAGTTCTCCATCGAGTTTCCAGCTGCCATTTGCATGATTCCACAGTGCACTTTTTGCATGGCTTTTGAGGGCAGATTCGCCCCATCGAAGCGATGTCGAACGTCTTTTCTGCAGCGTGTGCATTTTGCGCAGTGAGGGTTTGCTGTATCTGGCGCAACCCAAAGCTTATAGCTCGCCGTTGCTGAGCCAAGCGCTTTGAACTTACATTTCCCGGGCATTATTCTATGCCATCTGAATGCACGGTAATCACTCGGGTCACTACAGACAGGCCAACGTATAGCGACACGTGGGAACAAACAGCGAACAAAGCATCCGGAGTAGGCACAGACCAGATATAAACAAAGCACAATGTGGCCAACAGACAATTCTTGGCCTATGGGGCTGGGCCTTTTTTAGTGCGGGTTGCCAATAAATCCAGCTAAAGACGAAAGCAAAAGAAAGAATTGAATACTACTAAAATTAACTCTTGATTCATATAACTGCACTTCCGCTGCGTATAAGCCACGGCTCCAGCCTCGCCTCATTGTGGCCATTTATGGCTTTTGGTCAACCGCGAGGTCGAAGCAAGCCAGATGAAAGCAGAAAGAAATATAAAAACGCGGCAACCGTGCGTTTTTTTTCTTTTTTTTTTTTTTTTTCTCGCGCAGGAAGTTTTGATTGGTTTGATTTCGCGATCCCGGTGTCACGGAAAGCAAGCAACGAATTTTCCCGGGACCACGCTCAACCTAAGACGCGGGTCGCACAACCGAGCCCCGCGAAACGCTAAGAATTCAAGGGTTTTCAAGGACGGGCAAAGATATTCCAGCACTTCTCTAAGGCCTTGGAAAAGCAACTTTCGAATTCAAGAGTTTTCAAGGCATTTCCCCAAGGACCTGCGCAGCACCCTGTGAAGGTTTCTTATAAGCTCTAAATAGCCTTCTCGTGTGCAATGCCAACACGCTGTGGACCCTGCGGTAGCGCCCGACCGATGCGGGTGGGCGCGCTGGCCCCATGGGGGCTGGTTACCCTCTCCTCGCCAGGTAGCGTGCCGAAGCGGAGACGTGGGCACCGAATAAGCAAGTGGCTGGGCCTTTAGGGGGACCTCACTGACTCAATCTGCCGAGGAGGGGGCACCAGAACTGTCGCCGGTGCACCAAGAGATTGATTGTTTGAAAGCGTTTTTTTCTTTGCAGGGTTGTCTCTGGAGCATGAATTCTAGTATGTCTCTCTGGAGCACATGCACTATGTCTCTCCGGAGCAGGAATTCGGAGGAGAAAGGGGACTGCCACAACCTGAGGAGCAGGCTAGAGTAACTAGGAGTAACTAAATGGTAGAGACAGTGTATCACATTCATATCCTTTTTTTGCCTCCAACCTTACTGGCAGACAAGTGGTCGGACGTCGGCAAAGCAGCCCGAAGTGCTCGCAGGGAAGAGGCCTCGTGGGAGCGTAGATTTCTGGTTGGAATGTATTTGTGATTTTTCAGGCTATGCTTGTGGAGCGTCTAGGCCTCAACCCCAAGAAAGTCACGATCGACGAAGTACAACTTTTTCGACGGCTGAAACACGAAAACTCTGTCAGGTAAGACTTCAGGAACCCTCCTAAATATTTATTCTTGCGCAGTCTGTTCATCTGAACAGTTTGTCTCAACTGGAGTTTGTTCAAGCTGCATTTCACTGTATACCACTCTGAGCTCCGGGATTACTTCGACTCTCACAGCGCAGCACTGTGTACGAGTTCTGTTCCTTATGTATGTGAAAGCTTGAGTGACAGTTTTTTGAGTGCGTTTGAACGTCGACCATCACAAAAAGCTATGCTAATAATGCATCATTTTATTTTTGCTTTATTTTAAAGTAAGACTCGCTTGTGCAAACGAGTTAAAAGGGCGATGCTGACAATTTTTGTACTTTGCGCAAATACCATTTAGAACGGATCCCTGACGTTAATGACCTATGAAACACGCGTTCATTTTTCACCCCACGCAATAGAAGTCCCAGAAAAAATTAAAAGAAAAACGAGCAGCGTTCACCCTCAACTCGCAGCCAGAACAAGCGGCCACGTGATCTCGAGCCGATTATATGCCGCCAATGCTGATCATAGCCACGCGCTGGGGTTGGCAAAGCACAGGACACGCGCTGAGTTCCAGACATTGTTATGGCTCGGCTATTGTCGTCGTTGCAGCGATTGGACACGGGCCACTACCCGAATGCTTCTCGAGCTAGTAATTATCACGAGCCCAAATCGAGTGCCCACGCAATGCTTCGGGTCCAATCTATGAACCGCATTCAAATATCGTCATCTGGGTGTATCTGCGATCCCCACGTTACGTCATCAAATTTTGCAAAGGAGAGATTGAATGAAAATGATCGCTTTGTCCTTGAAATTACACCGCAACAAAGGAGTTTCTTGGCCAGTGGCGTTGCGTGCGAGTATCCTTGAGTCCCACTAGTGCCAGTAAGCTCGTGTAAAGTGAAAAACATTCCAACTTGAATATCGTTGCACTGCTCCTTTAAGCACTTCAGTCTGATGGAATCGGGGGTACCTCCAATAAGCAAATAGACATTAAGTTGAAACAAGAGAACTTCAGCATCCACCTGTTCCCGATCGATTCTGAGCACTTTGCACGCGAGTAGTGCGCTTTAATCGGAGGGCCTGCTCTGTACACACTCCAACGTTACCATTCCTCAGCCCAGTGCGTGATCCCAACAGTACAGCAGGTACGAGTTTGCTCTATTGGGCAACGGTAAATAACTTTTTGACTGGTTTTTAATTTGCACCAAACTTAAGCGCCCTTGAACGTAGTAACTTAATGAAACTTTCTTTCGCAAAATTCGCTTTATTTTAAAAAGTTATAGGCAAATTAGAATTACAAAACAAGGCAAAAAGACCTCCTTCACAGACGTCGTAGGTCCTGGCTTTCTGAGTGGTCAGAACTAGAAAAGAGATAGTGAGTCGACGAGCTATCACGGCTGCCGCACTCTGTGTCGACGGCTCGTAGAGGGCGCCACTAAAACGTGTGTTGATAGTCTGTGTGAAGCGGGCGGCCAGGCGGTCGCATTGCATTTGCTGTGCGATTAAAGACTATTTCTGCATAACACTTCACAATAAGCAAAACGATAGAAAACACGGGGTAAAGATCAGTACAGAATCGGAGCCACTTCTGCCACAAGCATACCGCCAGTCAGCCTTTCACGCTCCGGGACCGTATACGCCGCCGTTCGTAGGCGCTCATCCCACCAGTTCCTTTCTAATATGTGCCGCTTCTTCCACCGCTCATGGCAGGTATGTCGACGTGTCATTTCTTGTTTGCATTTTATAAACTGTGCGGCTTTTTCTTGATCTAAAATACTGAATGTTCTACTACATACTGAAACGGTTTCGTTGACGCTTATATTTTGTACTTCAACTAAAAGAAAAAGCTTTAGCGGTTTTGACCAGTAGTAAGCCCAGGACCAAAACGTAACATTTTGAGCGCTTTAGGTAGCCGAAGGGGTCGCCCTCGTCGGTGGAGGAGGTTTCCGCGTCCAGCTGTACGATGACGCGCTGATATTTAGTTACTCTCCGTGCCCACTGGCTTGCTCGAACCCCAAGATACGTGGAAACCGCAAGTTAGTAGACGTTTAAATATGATTGCAGGCCCCTTAAAGGGACACTGACACCTCAAAAAATGTTTTCCATTTTTTGCCGGAGCTTTCATTATGGTGTCGGAGGACTACCTGGTTAATGTTTTGCAACCGGGTAGCTGCACTGCTTAATAAAAGCCAAAGTACGCAACTGCCTCAGGCTGAAACCGGAACCCACGCACGGAGGTCGGAGGTGTGAGGAGGGAGAGAGGTAGCGGAAAGTCACGTAGCTACACCCGTTCCGTGCGCTTTTTTTGTTCTTTTTTTCCTCAATTTGTAGCAGTACGACATTATGCGGCGGCGTAGCCGGGAACTGTTTGCCCGCGCTGATTCTTTTGGCAGTTGTTTTGCCCCGCTTTTCGCTGCTCTGTGCCCCAAGATGTGAGTTGTTTTGTGCATTGAGGAGTTGGAGATGAGTAGGTAGTGCCCGTGGCTCAATTTCCATGATCGAGCTCCGAAAGGGATACACCCAAGATGTTGCGCGAAGAGCTGGCTCACATGTCCCGCGTCCGAAAAAGTGGCGTTGTGCGACGACAGTTTCCGAAAGATCAACAGGACTCGGGACCAATGGCTGGTTGCAATTCCTGTAGAACGTTTACGGGCACCTCGGAAGGCGGACGCTACCCTGATTTATATGCTCCTTGCATTTTGTGGGAAAGTGAATTAAATTGAGTTCGCAGGTGTCAAAACGGAAATCCCATCCCATCCCATTTCTCATCCAGCGATTGTCATTCGTGCACAATATTTGTTTGTTTCTTCAGGGCATGATTGTAAAAAAAAAAAAAGGAAACGCAAACATCAAAAAATGTTTGAAAAACAAAAAAAACAGAAAAAAAAAAAAACAAAACAGACATCGCTGGGGATCGAACTGCCGGTCCGGCCGCGTGTGAAGCGGACGCTCGCTCCCACGGAGCCACTGGGGCATCTTGCTTACGGGGGGGATTCTCTTTCCTTGTAATACCGCACCAACAATAATTCAGCCGGTAAACTGTAAGTTGGAAAGTTTGCTGCCAATTTTCCTTCAGCAAAAGCACTTCCAGGTCGAAGTCGGGAAGCACCACACGCATTGGCGACATTCGGCGCCTGGTAAAGCAATCGACTGTAGGCAAGGATTCAACTCCGAAGTAGGACACCGCCAGGTTGCCAAGTTCATTGCTCGAGCGATGTCTTTCAGCCACGCGGTGAAGGACGACGGCTCGGCGACGCTCTTCGTGCAATCGGCTTGCTGGTCGGGCGCGTCGTACGGGATGAATATCAACTAGTTTCGATCGGTCCCAAATTTCTCTCGAAGGAAGACAGAATTCGCCGGTACCGTGAACAATAGCTCTGAAGTAGGAGGTCCCACGCCCGTTCTGCCCGGCCACCCGCTTTAGTACCCCACGAAACGCGAAACGACGCCATGTTGAGAATTATGCAGAACGCACAGAATGCTTCCGGCTGTTCAGCAACCTTTTTTTTCAATCTGAATGATTAAAAGTGAAAAGCCATGTGCCAGTTTATTTTTTTCTATTTTAGTATTTACTGTGTGCCTTCAATGACCCACGACTTGATTAAATTTGGTGGTCGCATCGATACCTGAAAATGGCCCGTGACCACGAAAGAGAGGAGCGAGACTCGAACCGGCCAGTTCTTGATCGGCGGTTTTGTATGAAAGAAACCGAATTTCAGCCGCAAATTCTGTTCTGGGTAGTTGGGCTCTCATATAACATGTGCATAACCAAAATACTGGGCGAGCATAAATACCCTGTCAGTGTCCCTTTAAGAAAGCACGCCT